>SNQJ01S0016001.1:8476-19944 GCA_010110895.2 Picea sitchensis
TTCTGGGGTGTAAATACTTCATGGGGTATAAACATGGCTGAAAGCAAGGACCTCTGAATCAGGAAGATAATCAGGCTCCACAACCAACACGGCCCCTGCATGATGAGCTATTAGCATTAAATCTTAATAATTGCATATCTAGAAAGAAGTGCTAAGGTGGAGGGGATGGTGAAGAGAGATTAAGAATCGGACATTTCGTGAACCTGCCAACCCAACCACCCGCGAAAGAGATTCCAAGAAATGGCCAAGTATGGAAAGCGATCAGTCGATCTTCAAAATAGGGTCCCAAGTTATACTCAGGAGACGTGAGGGCCCGATGGTCAAATTGTATGTATTTGAACTTTTGACTGCAAAATGTGTAACACGAAAGAGGGCATGATGACGGACTTCGGAAATCAATTTGTATATCACGGAACTCTGGGTGTTGTTTGTAGGTCGCAGAACAATGGAAGCACAATATTGAGTAGGGTTGTCGGGGAACTGACGATGGAAAAAGAAGCCAAGTATGGAATGGGAAAGCAGTCGGCCGAACTCGTTATACAAAAGCATGAAACATATTTGGAAAAACGACTAAGAAAAAGGGAAAGTAGAGGAGAAAAATAAAGGGGAACTTGGTTGTCAATTTGTATATCGTGGAAGTCTAGGTGCTGCTTGCAGGGGGTGTAACAATGGAAGCGTAATGTTGAGCCTGTCTGGCCGGAAACCCGCGATAAAAAAAGTAGTTGAGTATGGAATGAGGAAGCGGACGGTCAGACTCATGATATAAAAGCATCAGTGGAAATTTGAATGCGTGTCACATACATGCTCGAAGGAGATGGAGTATGAAATAGGGTGTCAAATTGTATGTCTCGGAAATTTTCAGTGGAAAAATGTGTAACATGGAACATGGCATGATGGGAGAGTCTGATGGCCAATCTGTATATCGCGGAACTCTGGAAGTTGTTTGTAGGTCACAAAACAATAGAAGCACAATATTGAGCCTGTCATCCCGGGAGTCCAACTGTTAATTTGTATATCGCGAAAATTCAGGTGATGTTTGCAGAACACGAAACAATAGAAGCGCAATTTTGAGCCCGCCAACCCGGGAACCCACAATTGAAAAAGTCGCTAAGTATGGAATGACGAAGAAGTCGGTCGGACTCGTGATATAGAAGCATGAGTAGAAATGTGAACCCGTGAGTCCACCAACCCACGCACCTAGACATTTTTTTGAAAAACGACTAAGTAAAGTAACCAGAAAGGGAAAGTAGAGGGGGAAAACAAAGGGGAATTCGGTTAAGTATAGAAGACGAAAAAAAAAGGGATAATAGAAAGTGGGAAAATAGAAAAGGGAAAGGAAATTTTCAGAAGCGGGAAGTCTCAACAAAGGCCCATTGGTGCCAAATCATCGTTTTCTAGTCCAATATTTTATCCACCTACTTGTTTTGTGTGTTTGATTTACTATCACAATTGGCATACCTTTTCGAAGAGTGTACTTCATCTTCCTCTGATGTGGCATATACGATTTCATCCTCTTGTCCAACTAATCTGTTTCTTTAAATGTAGCAATGAAAAAAATGCAATGGATATGAAGGTAAGTTGATATATAGAAAGACATGTAAAAAAATAAATAAAGTTCTATTTATCTCAATGTAGCAACACATAAAACATAGTTGACATGAAGATAATTTATTATGAAGGAAGACATGGAGTATCCACATACAATAAATTAGGTGCAAAGCAATAGAATAAATATACAGACAATAAATGAAATACAAAACAATGGACTATGAAATAAGAGTAGAAGCATGCACCTATGTATCTCCTCTTCTACATTTGTGGTTAAGAGTCCTTCGTCTTCTCCAGTTATTCTATTTGTTTCAATGTGGGAATGAACAAAACACAATGAATATGAATTTAAGTTGTTATGTAAGGGAAAACATGTAATATATACATACAATAACTGAGAATCAAAGGAATAGAATAAAATATAGAGTTAGAAGCATGAACCTTTGTTTTTCTTGATCCATGGTTGTGGCTATATAGAATTTTTCCTGGCCAAAATATATTGCTAGCCAAAAAATATTAAGAAGTTGGATGATCCTAGCTTAATGATTTGGTTTTGTGCAACAACGTATCTAGATATGCTTTGAGACATGGAAATATAATTTTGTAATATGTTTGATGTATATTTCATAATTCAAGTACAAGAGAAAGTGTATCATGGTCAGACCAGTTTGTGTACAAGATAAAGAGCATGTCTGGTCATACGATCACATTTGACCATACATGGTCAATAAGTGTGTTTTGTACATGTTTTATCTTACATGTAGTTTTCCAATTCTTTTGTTATGGCAATATTTTGTAGTATGTCAACACTGAAGTCTCCTAGAATGATAATGGTTTCGTTCAGATGTAAATGGTGCAATGAATTTGAAAAAACATTCATTATGTTATCAATGTTGCACATGGAGCGGCAAAGAGATTGAATATTGCAATTTGCAATCCACATAAAACTACTCTTTCCAGCACTATCTCAACATATTTTTCTTCTACAAGAACATTTTGCAAAGGCATGTACGTATGGTTCAGAGTTTGGAGAAAAAACTGGAGAAAAATTGAAGAACAGGAGGGAAAGATATGCCAACCTCTATGGAGATTTTGCAGCATAGTAGTGATGAATAAATACCTAAAAATTCTTATTTGCAAACTGCAAATAGAAAACAGTAAAGAACGAATACAAATGAAACTATGGTACCAAAACTTACTTGTAAATGATGAACGACAGAATTGCAGGTCCAATTGAGAGTGCAGGATCTCATCCCTGCAAAGTGCAATAATAGGTCCTAGAACTACCCAAGATTTGCATTCCAGGTCATGGAACTTGTTTCTTTATAGCTTACTAAAAAATGTCACCGACAAAGATGGATAATGCTTGGAAATGGTGTGCAATTTTGTTGCGGATTAGCTATTGTTGCACCATACCTAGCCCTTCTATACCTACCTACAATTTTCTTCTACAAGAACATATTGCAAAGGCAACAATCTTGACATCGTCTTTTTCATGTGAACGACACGGGTTTGATTCTCGTATGAGATAGGTAAGTAATCATTCCCAGGAAAGCTAGGAATATTATTGAGGGCAAGGTGTGAAGGCTAAAGAATTCCTTATTCAATTGAGGCATTATATTTTCACTTCGTCACATACGACAAAGGACCAAGATTTGTAATGCTAGAAAAAATGACAACCGGAGTTGTGCACGCGACATTGGCATGCACATGGTGCAGAGCCTGGGGAAAAAATTGGATGAAAAATTAAGAGCAAGAAAGTCTACAGGATAAGAACGATGAATAAATAGTTAAACATTCTTACCTGGTGCAAGACCTAAACCCTGGAAAGTGAAAAAAAAAGCTCCAATTGCTGACACAGGACCCTAACCTTGCAAAGTCGAAGCAAACAAAAGCAAGCAACAAGAAAAAAAACAGTGAGAAAATAATGAATACGAATGAAACTATGGTATCAAAACTTACTTGTAAACGATGAACGACAGAATCGTAGGTCCAATTGAGAGTGCAAGATCTTAACCCTCCAAAGTGCAATAAAAGGTCCTAGAACTACCCAGAATTTGCATTCCAGGTCCTGGAACTTGTTTTCTTTATAGCTTACTGAAAAATGCCATGAACAAAGATGGATAATGCCTGGAAATAGTGTGCAATTTTGTTGCAGCTTAGCTACTGTTGCACCATACCTATCCCTTCTACACCTACCTACAGTTTTCTTCTGCAACAACATCTTGCAAACGAAACAAGCTTCCGATCGTCTTTTTCATGTGAAAGACACAGGTTTGATTCCCATATGGGATAGGTAGGTACTCATTCCCAAGCAAGATGGGAATATCACTGAGGGCAAGGTGTGAAGGCTAAAGAATTCCGTATTCAATTGAGGTGTTAGATTTCCACTTTGTCACATACGACAAAGGACCGGGATTTGTAATGCTAGAAAAAATGGCAGTCGTAGTTGTGTAGATGATATTTGCATGCACATGGTGCAGATCCTAGGGGGGGGGAAATTGAAGGAAAATTTAAGAGTAGGAAATTCTACAGGATAAGAACAATGAATAAATAGTTAAACATCCTTACCTCGTGCAAGACCTAAACCCTTGAAACTGCAAAAAACAACTCCAACTGTCGCTGCAAGACCCCAACCTTGCAAATTCGAAGCAAACAAAAGCAAGCAACAAGCAACAAACCAATGAGAAAGCACGAACAGGTCCAACCGCAGGTGCAGGACCCCAACCCTGCAAAAATTGAACCAAACAACAAGAAGCAACAACCAACGAACCAGTGAACAAGAAACAACTAGTGAACCAGTAAAGAATATATGTATCTTCAATGTTGACTAAATTGCATTCCAAGCATAGAAGAAATATGAAACATATGATGACCATGCCAGTGGAAATACTTAAACATTATTACTTACAAACTATAAATAGAAAACAACAAACAATGAATACGAATGAAACTATGGCATTGAAACTTACTCATCAATGATGAACAACAAAATCCCAGGTCCAATTGTGGGTGCAGGACCTAAACCCTGCAAAGTGAGAAAGCAGCTCCAACTGCGGGTGCAGAACCCCAACCTTGAAAAGTTGAAGAAAACAAAATCAAGAAGCAAGCACCAACAGGTCCAACTGTAGGTGCAGGACCTCAACCTTGCAAAGTTGAACCAAACAACAACAAGCAGCAGTCGATGAGCCAACGAACCAACAAACAAGTAGCAACCAGTGAACCAGTAAACAATATATGTATCTTCAATGATGCCTAAATTGCATTCCAAGCATAGAAGAAGTATGAAACATATGATGGCTATGCGAGTGGCGGTGGACAACAATATAGTCCAAATTCACTACAACATTGTATGGAAAAATTTGAGGAAAAATGTATTGTGTCAGGCCTATTTAAGTAAACATTTAAGGTTGTCAGGCCTATTTAAGTAAACATTTAAGACTGTCAGGCATATTTAAGGGCCTCGCGCTATGTAAACATTTACGATGTCAGGCCTATTCAAGTACCTCAAAAAGAGTGTCAATGCTCAAAACTTTTGGTATGTAAACATTTCAATAAAAATAGAAACAATAAAAAAATTAATAATAATAATAAAAAAGAGCGTCGATACTCAAAACTTTCGATATGTAAACATTTCAATAAAAATTAAAAAAAATTAAAAAGAGCGTCGATGCCAAAACTTTGGATATCTAAACATTTAAAACATTGGGAATAGTGAAGCTGGCAATAAGACTTCAAATCTATTCTCCAATTAGATGATGACATATAAGGTTTTTTTTATTATATAAAAAATAATGTTTTTAGTTCTCTAGTTCGAACAATAGAGATGATGCAAAAAAAATTAGTCAAAGGACATATTAATTTGAAGTCAATGAATTATCGATTGTTATAGTCCCTCTACACCTTCGGTAGGGAGTAATAAGGATCCCATGTCTCCTTACACATAACACACTTGAAATAACACCACCCATACATATACAACATATGGAAAATACCTTCCCTTCATGAATCTCCAAGTCTTCACTAAATAATATTTATCATCGTCCATACATAATTATATTCTAATGATAAACTTAATTTTTAGGAAGATGATGATGTTTCAAATAATATTTATCATCATCCATACATAATTATATGCTAATGATAAACTTAATTCTTAGGAAGATGATGATGTTTCTAGTCCCCTAATACCAACCAAGTCTATCAAACAAATAAAATAAATTAGACTAAATAGTGCTTATAATATAATTTCTATACTTAAAAATAGTGAAATGAAAGTGCTAAGACCATTATGGTTTTTGTAAACTATCCAGTCTTGAAGAGTACTTAAGTTATGAATTTTGGTAAAATTATGTCTTATATTATTAAGATGGGGCAAGTTAGATGAAGTGGTGTTCATCCTTAACCTTTTTTAAATCACAAATTTTACAAATATGTTGATCCCAAGGTGTTTTCAGGTTAGTCTCTTGACCGAATTCACTATGAATGTCGTCAACATTGGTCCTAATGTTAGCAATATTCATTTTATTTTTAAGCTCATAATGTTGGAAAACTAGTTTTGATCAACCAAATTAGGATTGATAAGATCTTGTAGTATTTCAACTTCATCTCATTAATGGTTAGCCTATGGCTTACCTTTACCAATCACTAAGTCAAAATTGTCACCTATATTTGTATTATTCATTTAGGATATTAGTTATATATCCTCAAGTGATGACTAATGAGTTAGTTAAGATTGCCTAGCCTAGTCATCATGCATGATTTTAGAATCTAGAGCAAATCTCTCTATGAGGTGGCATCACCCATTGTACTATAAATATGTAACATTGGAGTGAATAATTAAGAGTTGACTATTATGCTTTTTCTGCCATGTTGTTGTTCTTGTTTATGATTTATCAATTGTTGTTCTTTTTGCTTATGTTTTATCATTCATGATTTCAATGTCATTCTAGGTCTTATCATTCAACTTCATATGGATGTAAGACTTGATGTTATTCATAATATAAATTTGATTTTCTTCTTTTATGTTCTAATTGTTAAGATGAGACTTATAATCTCTTTCCTGGCCTCTTTTGAGTAAGTGGTGGCTACTACTCATACCAGAAACAACCTCTTTTGAGTGAATGGTGGCTACTACTCATACTAGAAACAATCACATGGAGACTATCTTTGGTTAACTTGCACAATTTATGATTATAGTTAAATATCTAATCATGGCTTTAGATTCCATTGAAGTGCATACTGCTTTTATCAAGAGAATCAAGGTAATGAGCATTGGATTTGATTTTAAAATTATAGGTGATTAAACGCTTTTGGATTTCTTCAATTTTATTCCAAGTCTAATAAGAGATGTTGCAAGCCCAAAATTTACAACCATATATAACAATTGGGATAGCTAAATTTGTTATATGAATTTGTTCTTATCAAAGTCCTATAGTGCATCATTCCTACATTTGTTTTCAAGACCATAGTAAGTTTTCCAACCACCAATGATTCTATCCTCGACACTATGGTTCTAGTTTAAATGACAATTGAAATCGATGCCCAAGTATCTGTAAGATTGCACTCTTCAAAGGTGCTATCACAATACAAAATTGGAGGATAAAATATTTTCTTATATTTAAATAACATTATCTTGGTTTTAATATTAATGGAAAGCTCATCATTTTTGCAAAAATATTGAAGAACATTAAGTTTCTTGCAAAGATCGCTAATAGTTTTTGCAAGAAAAATAATATCATCAACATATAAGAGAAAAATGACAATGAGTTGAACCATGTTAATACTTGACCTTGACATAAGTGAATAATTTTAAAATACTAAATACATTGACACCATCAACAATAATTGACATAACAACTATTTAATACCACATCAATTTCTCTAAATTATTTGCTTTTAATAATCCTTATAAAATCTTAGTCAACTAGGATATAAGCTTGTATATTTAAAATAATATAATAATACTATCAAGATTCTCACATATTAATATTGTTGACATTGTTATAAGATGTGGATTTACTTTTAGTTATTAATAATGATATTTATCATTTCATAAGATGAATAATGTTTATAAAAAACAATTACATTAAATATTCTTCAAAAATTCATTTTTATATTCAAATATGATAAAAATGAAAGTATCAAGGTTACCATGGTTTCCATAAACTAGGATGTTATGAAGAGTAATTAAGTTATAAAACTAAATAAAGCTATGACTTATATTATTATATTATTATGGATAAAACTTGTTAAAATGAAATGACATTTATTCTCAACTTTCTCTATTTTACAATTTTTACAAATTTCTTCATTCCAAAGTATTTCTTATTTTGACAATATTCATTTTATTATTTAAACTTGAAAAAATTATTTAATAAACATAATTATCATTAATAAATCTATATATTTAAAAAAAAATTCAAATAATTTCATTTTTAATATAAATCTATTTTTTATTTTAAAAATTTGTAACTAATTTCAACACCGTTTTGTTATAAGGGACCATTATTTTTCCCATAAGATGAAGGGATTAAGACATGCATTAGAAACCTAACAACTCACTCCAATCATGGTGTTTCAAACTATCACATAAATACTATATTTTTAAAACATCGTGCTTATAAATAATTTCATTATTAATATAAATCTTATTTTTTATTTTAAAAATTTGTAACTAATTTCAACACCGTTTTGTTATAAGGGACCATTATTTTTCCCATGAGATGAAGGGATTAAGACATGCATTCGAAAGGCTTTTAAATGGTGTTTCAAACTATCACATAAATACTATATTTTTAAAACATCGTGCTTATGTAAAGATACTTTGAAGATACATTTCATTATATTATTTTATTTTATTTTATTTTAAGGGAAGGCTTTTAAAAGTGCCTTGTGTACTTTGGACAATGAGTTTGATGTATCCATTTAAATGAGGCCAAAACTGGATTTGAAGAGTATATCACATTCTAAAAGATATGGACAATGAGTTTGATGTATCCATTTAAATGAGGTCAAGATTGGATTTAAGAGTATATCACATTCTAAAAGATACTTTGGATAATGAGTTTGATGTATCTATTTAAATGGTGGACAATGAGTTTATGTATTCATTTAAATGAGATCAAGACTGGATTTGAAGAGTATATCACATTTTAAAAGATACTTTGGACAATGAGTTTGATGTATCCATTTAAATGGTGCCAAAATTGGATTTTGAAAAGTATATTGTATTTAAAAAAAAAAAATCTTGGAAAAAAAGAGGAATATTACATAATAACGAAAACAAATTAATTTAGAACTGAAGGCTTGTGCAAGTCAAAGATGCATAATTCATTGAGTAAGGGCCCAAAAATCTATATAAAGATTACCAAGTTAAGATAGAAGGCAATAAATGAAATACAAACATAAATAATTGATTAATTCAACATAGCCAATTACACAAAAATTAAATTATAAAACTTAACAACTTTGTCTCATGTTATTCGATTATATTTTTTCATGTGTAGTATTTTTAGGACTCTTATTTAGAAGAATATAAAAATAAATCAATTCAAAAATTAGATTATAAAACTTAACAACTTAATAGTTTATACTTAAATATCTAACTATATATATATATATAACTATATATATTATTTAATAGTTTATACTTAAATATCTAACTTTATTAGTATATATATATAAAAGAAGTGATGTAGGTAATAAGTTTTTAGTAATATTTTTAAATTTCTAAGTATTCTGTTATTAAATAGTAATTTGAGTATGTATTACTCTAGTGATGTATATAGTGTAATTAGTAATGTAATGTATATGGTATATTAATTAATAATGTAAGTAATACCATAATACTATTAATATATTAGGTTTATTGGGTATATAGTATATATTATACTTAAGCACTAATTCAATTATATTTTTTTTCTTTGTAGTACTTTGATGGCTCTTATTTAGAAGAATATAAAAATAAACCAATCCATTAACATTTGATTAACTTTCAAACCCAATTCCAATAATGTGATGATAAACAAAATTTTTTTGGATTTTAGTTTAAGAACATAGCAAACACATATAACATGGAGTCTAGAATCTTTGAGAAGCCATTTTTTTATTTTTATTTTAAAGATAAAAAAACAACATTATCAACAAAGTAATACAATCTCATTATATAGTATAGGTTTTGGGTATCAATCACTTATTATTATGAAAAATCATTAAGTTTTCATGTTAGTGTCTATATTCATTATAAGTTATTTCTTATGTCATTAATAAAGTAGATGGACAAACTATATTTAACAATATTCAAAGATGAAGATGAATATTTAAACAATTTTTTTACTTTCCTATATTTATGGACATTTTGTATATATAAGACACAAGTTAAGTAAAAGTAATATAACACTAAATTATTTTATTAAATTTTTGTATAATACATAATTATAAATGTGTTGCTTTATGAAAGTTATAAAATCATATAGGTAAAATTGTTTCTAGTTGTTAGACGACTACTTAACTTAAGTCAAGAGCTATGATGTGGGATTGACATTAAGTTGCCTCGTGTCAAGATTGAGGACCTATATTGTCACATTTAAGGGGATGATTTCTAGTGGGTTACCCTTATTTAACATTGGATAGGTTTATTCTACATATTTGATAGCTCATAGTGGTAAATATAAACTTCAGCGAGTTCTCAAAGAGAGTTTGTATGATTTTGATACTTGTGCTAGTTTTGGTAAGATGGATGTATTTAAATGATGCTCTTTGCAAATTTTAGTTTTCTTTGTAGATTGTGGCATCCCTCCCCAGAATTCTCAACCATGTGATAGATATCCACTAAACTGAGGTTTCAAATTTTGACCCTTAAAGACCCATTCTTCATGACACCATAACAAAGCAGGTATCTCATGTAACTTGGAATTGATTAAAATGCATGCACATTGCAAATTAATAGAATGAAACATAATTTAAACATGCATAGAACAACAAACTTCATGGAATCCAATTGCCCACGTTCATAATTAATTATAACACATAGAAAACATGCAATTATACAAATTTCCATAGCATAAAATAACATTAATTTGCATATTCACAAGCAAATATAGAACATTTATATTTTAACCAAATATAGTCCAAAGAATTGCTTGTGTACAAACAATTTCCTATCCAACCATACACATCTAGTATAGATACCACCTCTAAGCTAGGCTATGAGGCCACCGAGATGAATGAATCAAGCTATAGGCTTCTAGTTCACTTAACTCAACCCATGTGCTTTCATACTTAGCCAATCTACTCATTACAGAGCACTATGAGCATCTCATCCGATCATCAAACAACCATGGAACTCTCTTCCACTACCGCATACAACACAAGGGATATCTTTCCTCTTTCTACTCAACAATCCCTCAAAGATATGCTTACATCTAGTGCTTTTCAATGTGGGTAGAAAGAGACCAATCTGTTAAATGTTTTTTTAGAATTTCCTACAAAAATAATATTTGGCTCTCAAGCATCCAAAGAGCATCAATTATATAGTGGGTAAATGATTTGTAACTTGCATAGGCTCTATTCTCTCCTACAACCATTTATTTCTCATCCAATGTCTCTAATTTACCCTTTTACATTGTCAGTTTTTGTTAATCTCATATTAGTTGATTATTGGCAAGGAGAATGCAACATGAGAGGTCTCTCACATGAATCTAAGAGTGATAGCATGAATGAAATGCATGACAATGAGTGACTTGAGGAAATTATCATTGACAGTATTTATGATACGAGGAATGAAATACTTTTAATCTTCCTCATAATGATTGTACTTTGCCCACGATTCAATGACTATGTGAGAAGACTTTCCACCAACCTCTTACAGATTCAATGATTAGTTTAATAAGTTGAGTAAGGTGAATGGCTTCATTTAA
>SNQJ01S0016001.1:29142-68511 GCA_010110895.2 Picea sitchensis
GTGAAAGATTCCACCTAGCTTGTCCCAAGCTTGGTCTCGGGGATGCAATACTTTCCCACACCATTCTAGTTCAGATCTATTCAGTGCAGGAGGGTTCTATACCAGGGTTCTACACCAGCCACAGGCATAGGAAGAGAAGGAGGGCACACCATTGAGGGTTTCCAGCAAGGGGGGTGCACCATCCATTGAGGAAAGTTTGTTCCAGGTGATTAGTAGGGCTTCTGGAGATTCTAGCACCTGGGTTTTCATTGCAAGGTCGTGATCATTAGATCTAGTGCATTCTGGTGGAGTTTTATGTGTCATTTGATTTATTGGATCATGGGACGAATTGGAAGAGAGAAGCACACTTCAGAAAGTGATTTCAGCCATTTGGTAGATCAGATCTTCATCATTTCGCTTGGGACTTCACCAGGGAGGTAACCAAGCCCCAATCTATCATTCTAGTGATTTTGTAGATCATTTGGAGGCCTCTAGGAGACAGGTTGAATTATCTAGGGTTTCAGGCATCTAGGGGGGCGCCCCATTCCTTGGAGGAGAGTAAGATCCATGAGTTTGAGAGGGATCTTGGAGATTTGAGCACCTGGGTTGTTCTTGCCTTTACTTGATCTACTGTTTGGCATATTTACCAGAGTGATTGGACATCTTTGGCAGCAGGGACGAATTGTTGAGGCTATTCAGTGATCCAGCAGGGCGTGGCATCTTCCAGCTTGGGGGTTGATACTTCATACGGCCCAGATCTTTCTTGTATTGGTATTCATGGTGTATTCAGCGTTTGGAGGCTTATAGTATCTTCTTGGAACATTTTGTAGCAGCTCCTATTGTGTTATTGGATCCATCTGTTGAGCATTCCAGATCGACATCTTCATTGTATCAGGTTCTTCTATTTATGAATAAAATCATATATGAGGTGTTTTGGCTTGTCTATCATATTGTTGATCTTGCATGTGGTTGAGGTATGTCCCATTACGATATCTTCTTGTTTATTGTTGCAACACATATACAAATTCATCATCATAAATCCTAAGGCCGAAATCAAGAGGTCAACCTGCAAGTAAACACATACAAACAAGTAAATCAGCAAAGGGTTTGACGAAATGACACAACCAGTAAAAGTTTAAAAAGACACCCAAAACCGTGATGTTCCTAGCATGTTGGCTTGGGAACATTACATTTAGAACTACATCCCACCAAGTTGATAAAAGGGTTGAGATTGGCCAAATTACTCACAGAAAATAATGAAGCCACACTTCAGTTGCAAAGTAATGTCAATCTTTAGAGGGTGGAGAGTACTTTTAAAAATCTGCAACAAAGTGAATAGTATAGGGACACTATTTATTATTTGCAAAACTTATCATGTCCAAATCATTTGACAAGTTCCAAAATGAAAGATTTAACACCGAATGCCTCCAAGTATTACTTCATGAAAGGAGGATTGGGATTGAAAACCCTAGATGATCTGATTCTTAGATGAGGTGGGCATTTTGTAGCAAAAACAACCATGCATAATATCTTAAGCACTTGTTATTATTGGCCCAGAATATATTTCAATGTGCATAAAATTCGTAGATATTGCCAACCTTGTCGTTTGTTCACAGGGAAATTAAAGGTGGCATCATTACCATTGCAGCAAATGGTTGTTGAAGCACCATTACAACAATGGGGTTTGGATTTCATAGGTGAATTTCATCCCAACTCGAACAATGGACACAAATGGATCATTCCAGCAAAAGAGTATTACACCAAATGGATGGAGCCAATCCCTGCCAAGAAGGCTATGTTACCCCCAAACCTAGGGGTAACTAAGGAGATCATGTCTCGAGGCCCACAGGTCCTAGACATGGAGTGTCGAGAGCCAAACAACTTGAGCATGGCCCCGAAGGGCCCCTTTTTTTCCGCGGCAGAGCCCATATACCCTCGACAACAGTATCCATCACACCGACCTGGTCCTGAAATGGTAATGAATCTTGCTCCATGAGGTAATAAGTCCAGGTATTATGGTATGTATCGCTCCGAGAAGAAAGGAAAAAGAAAGCTAAGAGAAGAAAGCAAAGATAAAAAGAATAAATGGCAATCAGTGGGCTTGGAAATATTTGTATCCATGACAAGGTGCAGCTCACCCTCAACAAAGGCACCCATAGGTGAGTGTTACGTTTCCCTGCTATCACATGCACCCCATGCCCAAAGGTTTTCCCCTCACCACCTCATACGCTTGCATGATTCGGATCAAGCTTCACTGGGGAAACAACCTTGAGTTAAGGGAGACTGGCCCAATGACACGTTGAGACCATTCCAAACCCTAGACTTGTCAAATTGCATAACATTTTGAGCATTTGTTTGGGTTTAGGGGGGGGTTAATGCACATGTTTGGGCATTTTAATTATTAGATGTGATTTACGTATTATCATGTATGTGACTTATGGACCCCTGGAGGGCGTACTTGTTGTCTTTGCAGGACCTTCCCCGGTAAACAAATACATGGAAATATGGCTAGCTCAGACCTTCATGAGGGCTCAAAGCCCATTTGATGGATGTTAAAACCCCAGCTAGGGGGAAGGATGAAGATGAAGGTGTTATGCCAAGAAGAAGGACATTTCCTTTGGAGGCACTTTGGTGGATCTAGACCCAAGCGATTGTGCCTTTCCCACATGAACGATGGCCTTTGGAGGCCTTGGGCCTGACCCATGCAGCCCTGGACGTTTCTACATGCAGTGGTTGTCACCTTGGGGGTAATCCTGAGGTTATTGGCACGTGTGGGCAGGGTTTTGGCCTTTGGGGGCCCAACGTTTCACTCCCTGAGCCCAACATTCCATGACAGAGGTCCCACATCACCCTAGAAGGGCATGACATCACCCCTAGGAGGGTCTTTACATGCAACTTTATTTTATTTTGTCTAGAATTTAATTTTGTAAGAAATTGGTCAGGTCGGCCTATCTTTTTTACCTAAAACTTAATTAAGGTCAATTTTTTGTATAAATAAACAGAAAGTGACATTCATTTTTCATCATAACTTGTCCTTAGAGACAAGGAGGTCTGAAATTTGCGCCCTATTGGAGTTCTTGGTTGTTTTGGGCAAGGCCCATCTCTCTTTGGAGGCTTGTTTTGGCACTTGGATTATTTTTTGAAGTTTTGTGACAATCTTGCATGGTATTACATGATTATTTTTGGTGCACGTAAGTAAATTGTTTGCTTTTCATTGTAAATGTTTATGGAAATGGTTTGCTTCCTCATACAAGATTATGAAATTGCATGTCTTATTTAATGCTTGAAGTAAGAAACTTAAAGTGCTAACTTTCTTGCTTTTCATTTACCTAGCTTTATTGAATTGATTTAGTAACTAGTAAAACCCTAGGGCCCTAAAGTGCTAGCTCTCTAGAGGTTTATACTTAGTTATTGTGCAAGTACTTTTCATCCATAAAAGGTCCAAGAAGAAAGGAGGCGCTAAGGCCTAGAAATGCCTACACCCTAGTTTCATCAATTCTTAAGGTCAAAACCTAGGAGGACTTAAGGTGCTCCTAGGTCTTTTTCCCTCTTGGATTATGTGTAAATTCACCTATTAGTTGTCTTGAAAGAAGCCCCTTGCCTAGACTCCATCACCCTAAAAAGGCACTAGTATTCTTCCTCACTCCTTTGACAAGGATCATCAAACTTCAAACTCAGATTTTCTGCTTGATACTCTACTAACCTTAACTAACTTGCTAACCTAATCTAGAAATACTAACAGCCAAGTTGTTGTTGTCATAATCACTGCTACAACTATCATTTTTGCAGCTTATATCAGCAGCGTACTAACCATCTAAGTCAACCCAGAATTTGTATAAGGCAAGGTACTATCAATAAGTGTTAAAATGTGTGTTTAATTCCCTTCATGAAGTACATTTATGAAGCTTAATTACTGTTGTCATTACTCTGATTTGTTGTTGTTACATTTAATTTAGACCGCATGTTTAAATCCAATTGTTGGTTGATATATTTAGAGAACTCACATAAGACAAAGTACTATCATTGATGCTTTTAATACTTGTTCACATTGTCTACATAAGTGAGTTCTTGTTTATATAAATTGCAGTCGTTGTCATTTACTCATTGCTATCATTTACTTGTCATTCCCTGCATACATAGACTGCCAACATATATTTGCAAGTTTATTGTCTTGTTGAAGCATCATTATCATTTCTTACTTGCTATAACATTTATTGTTGTCCTGGTTAAGGGCACATACACTTTATTCTCTTTTGCTTTATCCAACAAGACTTAAACCTGATTTGAGTGACCTAGAGTGAGAGGGGTAGTTTACCTTGTCCTCTTCCCTTCCCCAAAACCCCTAGGTCTTGGGATGTCTCCCTTGGAGTAGGTCTTTCCTCCTCCTAAATAGAAAGGGGTACCCTGTTGAGGTGACAGTGACAAGATTACCCCCGTGTTATGTCAATCTAGGCCTACTTGCCTTTAGGCTTTGGGCAAGTATAGATTGTGTGATAACAGGCTACAAGTAAGGTAGTCATTGATTTCATGGAAGAGAAGATCATCACCAAGTTTGGAGTTCCTACAAAGATCACAACACATAATGTCCAAGCTTTCAAGTTTATACACATGGAGAAATTTTGTCTTGACTATGGCATAGTTCTTTCTCATGCATCAAATTATTACCCTGAGGGTAATGGGTTCGTTGAATCATGCAACAAGAGTCTTTTGAAGATCATTAAGAAGACAATCAGAGATCATAGAAGAAGTTGGGACAATAACATAAATTTGCACTTTGTGCTAATAGAATCACAAAGAAGCAAGCTACTAGAAAGAGCCTCTTTGATCTAGGCTATGGGATGGATGTCACTTTGTCAATCTATTTGAAGATTCTGGTGTATAAAATGTTGCAACCTTTCACCACCCACCTGGAAATAGTTTAGGGAAGGATTGATCAACTAGTCGAATTGGATGAACACAAGATGACAACTCTTCAAAAATTCACAGCAAGCCAAGAAGGCACCAAGAGGAAGTTTGATAGCTTGTGGCTCGATCCTTTCAAGATAGAGGCAGTTGTTGGACCAAACACTATTTATCTCAAACCTCTGGATGGAGAAAAGATTGACTTGCACGTGAATAGGTGATATCTCAAGCATTGTTATTGCTAAAGCATTCATGTCACTCTAGAGTATGATGAATAAGCTCTATGAGCATTAGCATAGGAGTTATTCATATCACTCTAGAGTATGATGAATAAGCTCTATGAGCATTACAGTGGGAGTTATTTGATGTTCTCTTTGGCATTTTTCGCTCATGACTTCTTCGTAGAGCCATTTTTTAAAAGAACTTTGTGAATTAAATAAGAGTATTCTGAATTGTATGATGGGGGTGACAAAGATGTGAAGTTTTGAATCCATCACGTCACATGTTTCCAACCATCTCTCCTTTATTGCAAGTGCATGGCAAGGAATTGGAGATTCTGGAGTTCTCTTGCACCGTACAGGAGTGCGCACTCCCCATTGTAAAACTATTATAGCATAAACTCATAGATGAACCAGCAAATACAATAAGCTTCAGATCTACTTGTTTGCTAGCTCAAACTACACATTTAGCTATAATCAACACTAAATACACAAAATATAACAGCCACACAAGACAACATAACGTTACACTGGAATTGCAACTCCTCTGGGGAGAACAACAATGCAAAAGATCTCTTTTACTCCTCAAGAAAGTTTACAAACACATTACAGTGACACTGTCTTCAACTCACTCCTAAAGATATAGAGAAATCGACTCCTCCCCTTTTCTAGACTATACGATACCCTAAAATCGATCCTCCTTAGCTCGGCTAACAGATCTGTACTTTTGTACGAACTCCTTTCAACCTTCTCTAACTGACCCGATCTCCCTCTTGCGGCCCTCTTTTTTATTGCTTGTTGTCTGTATGAATCTGTATAGCTTGTACGAATTTCTCTTGGGATGAGTCGTACGACCCTCCCTTTGTCGAATCTTTCTTGGATCGACCCTACTCATCCTTCACTGGACTGGTTAGGACCAACTCGGCCCCTCCATGCTTAGTTCGACTCAACCTGGCAATGATCTGACTTGAAGTACCCTTTATCACTCAGATGGCTTACTTCTCTTTGAGATGATTGAGAAATGAGGCCTTCTTGGTGTTTTATAACCCTATGCTTTCTCTCATTCAATCATGGCCCTTAGATCTTCTCCTCAAGATCTAGATCCGACGGTGGGGACTTAATCAAGCATTGAGACAACTTAAGTCACATACAACGATTGTGACTTAATCTCATGTTGACTTAAGTGATCCCCACCAACATTAGGTTGTCTAGACATCATGGGGGGAGGCGCACTACTAAACACCCCTAGTGTGGAAGTACCTGCCCGAGCTACAAACTCTAACACTCCCTCTTAGCGAGGGAGGTACTGCCACTAGAGATGCCTCCTCCATTGTCCACATCACTGTGAGTCTCTCCATCTAAATCTGAGAGACCCAACCTCTCTAAGTCTGGATACTCCACCCACTCTGCTTTGTAACTTCTGTTGGAGTTATCTGTACTGAATCCATTTGGGTATCCCCACCCCTCCAACTGGGTCCATTCCGACCAAGTAGGCCTACTTAGGAGAGCCCCCTACTCTCTCAGGTACGAACTAGTTGTCCCATCTCTTCCATCCCTGAAGTGATAAATGGGTTGTTCCCATAACTTGTATAGGTTATCCTCACTGATGCCTATCACAACTGGAGGTCCTGGATCTTGACCTCTCAAGGAGCGAATGTACACTCCACGGCCAAAAAAACTGACACCATAGCATTGATCCTCCAATGTTGAAATCAAGAGTACGCTCACTCTCATAATCGACACATATAATACCCTCTGCACTCTGAGAGTCCTCCTTGACCCTATTTGCAATTACATTATCCCAACTCCTTGGACTACAACTAAACTGGGATGCACTCTGCATCTCACGAAGCCCATATCTCATGTTGTGAACTCCTGGAAGGCATGTCTTTCTCCTCTCATATGGCATGTGGCACCATTGTCTAGGTACCATCCCTCCCTGGGTCTATCCTCTGTGTCTAGGAACAAGTTATACTCATCTCGAAACATCTTTGAGAATTGACGAGTTGTTGCAGCCAATTGTTTCTCCTCCTCTCAGTCCTAATCCTCTTCTTACGCTGGGGCAACTACCTCCTTCCTCTTTCCTTTTGCTCCCTTGCCCCTCTTGGCTTCAGAGCACTGGCTAGCATAGTGGTCATACTCGCCACACACATAGCACTGGATGTATGAAAGATCTTTCTTTGGCCTGCTACTATCTGTGGTTCCTTCTCTCAAAGCTAGGCTCTTCTTGCCTTTCACTCCCTTCTTGGAGGTGAGAGAAAGATTCTCCTTCTCTTCATCCTCATCCATGCCTCTTCTGATCTCTTCTTGGCACCAGTCATCCCATAACCTATCCCAGTTTGGCAAGTTCTCTCTGGCTACCACTCCTGCAATAAAGGGATCCCACTCCTTTAGGAAGCCTCTCAAGGTTGATCTAACCATCTCGGCATGTGAGAGCTTTACTCCTATTGCAAGAAGCTCATCTAACAATTGCTTCACCTTGGTGAGGTAAGTTGCAACACCTTCCCCCTTTGTCATCTCTATGTGTTGAAGTCTCTCTTTGAGAGCCATGATCCTGCTCTCATGCTTAGCTTCAAACAATCCCTTCAGATGTGACCACATCTCGTGAGTTGTTGGTTTCTCACCAATTTTAGGTACGAGGTGATCCTTCGCCCCATATAGAAGAATCCTATGTGCTCTAATCTCTAGAGCATTATGTACTTCCTTATCCTTTGGATCGGGGGGGGATTGTGGCAGCCTTCTCAACAATACCCCACACCTTGCTTTCATGAAGAGCAGCTCTCATCCGGTACTTCCATTGTACATAGTTGGAAGCACCATCCAATCTATCTTCATATCTCAGATTTGTTGCCATCTTGCTACACAATTATTTCCTTTCTGCAACTCTTCTTAACTAAACACTTTTGAGTAGATTAGCTCCTAGATTCCCTTACTTCGAATCTGGCCAACCACAACGTGACCGCAGCCAACCCTCTTAGATTGCTGCCCCTTACCGTCGTGGCACCGCCGACGACAGGGTGTTACACCTTCTGACATTCTTCCACCAGGTCAAATCTTGATCTTGTTGAAGGAAGTTGATTCAACTCTTAGGATTCTCTGGCGAGGTAGGCCAAATTCTATCCGGCGAGCCGCAGGAACTTCAGCAAGTCTTTTAGGTTATCGAAGGGTTGCTTCTCATATAAAATTATAACCTCGCTCATAGAATGAACCAACAATAATCTTCATATCACTCATAGATGAACCAACAAATACAATAAGCTTCAGATCTACTTTCTGGCTAACTGGAAATACACATTTAGGCTATAATCAACACTAAATACACAAAATATAACAGCCACACAAGACAACACAAGATTACACTGGATTCGCCACTCCTCTGAGGAGAACAGTAATGAAAAAGATCTTTGCTATTCCTCAAGAAAGTTCACAAACACATTACAGTGCAACTGTCTTCAACTCACTCCTGAAGATATAGAGAAATCGGCCCCTCCCCTTTTCTACATTGTACGGTACCCTGAAATTGGTCCTCCTCAGCTTGGCTAACAGATCTGTATTGTTGTACAGACTCCTTTCGGCCTTCTCTAGCTAACCCGATCTCCCTCTTGCGGCCCTCTTCTTTATTGCTTGTTGTCCGTATGAATTCGTACAGCCTATACGAATTCCTCTTGGGCTAAGTCGTATGGCCCTCCCTTTGTCGAATCTTTCTTGGATCGACCCTACTCGGCCTTCACTAGACTAGTTATGCCCAACTTGGCCCCTCCCTACTTGGATCGACTCAACCTCGCAATGATCTCACTTGAAGTACCCTCTCACTCAGTTGGCTTACTTCTCCTTGAGATGATTGAGAAATGAGGCCTTCTTGGTGTTTTATAACCCTAGCCTTTCTCTCATTCAATCCTGGCCCTTAGATCTTCTCCTCAAGATCTAGATCTGATGGTGGGGACTTAATCAAACATTGAGACAACTTAAGTCACATCCAACGGTTGTGACTTAATCTCATGTTGACTTAAGTGATCCCCACCAACATTAAGTTCTCTAAACATCATGGGGGGGCCCTTCCACACTACTAAACACCCCTAGTGTGGAAGTACATGCCCAAGCTACAAACTCTAACACCCATATGCAGCCAATTTTTACCACATAGAGATGCATGAGATCCTAAGCGCTTAAGCTAGAGGACAACATTTCTTGTCATTGAGGATGATCTTGCCTTGGATGGACTTATCTACATATTTTCACGCATGTTCTCACTGCGTTGTACTGTTGAGGCATATCACAGATCTCGAGGCAAAGTTTACATATTTGGAGGCATATTGGACCCTTGGCACATTGAACTAGCGAGAGTTCAAGCATGAAGAGGAGCACCTTAATTAGCATGAAGACACATGGCATGTGATCCCTTAATTCATGGTTCAAGAGGTCAACATGAGAGGAGCGCTCCACATTTGAGGGTTGAAAATCATATTTGTAGCTACCTTGATGAAGGAATGTAGCCCTTCTAAGAGAGCATCCTAAATCCAAGAGTTGTTGTAACAACCAGCCCACATTTGCACACTTATCAAAGCCTCCCCCTTTGGAGTCTATTGTTTCACGCATGGCAACACCATTTGAGAATACAGAGCACATATTTCTACACCGCACCTCCCTTTGGAATTCCTTTTAGTGGTTTTTTGACATGGTCAAAGGCACTAGAGAGGGAGTGCTCCACCTAGAAAGGTCTAGAACAACTCACACATCAAAAGAAATCATTATTTAAGTGGAGCACTTGGATTGGAGATTGACACTTGGCATATTTGACATGGTCAAAAGGCCCACTCGTGAAGTGCCCAAGGTGTCTCTAGAGGATTCTAATTAAGAGAGAATTACAAAGTGAACCTATTAAAGGAGGCTGAAGATTATCTGCAGATTCGGAGCTTTATTGTGGAAATATTCAGGGCTGATTTTGCACTCCAAGGTGACCATCATATCATTTCAGGTTTTTCATATTAGCTGCACTGAATATTGTACTGTTCTAGTGGTTTAATGCTAGCTTTTGGAGCATTGAAAGAGATGTCTGTTGACCTTCTTCTTCGCTGTTCATGACACCAGATTGAAGAAGTATGTATTCAAGCCTGATTATTCAATAGAGAACTGTCCTCTTTTGCTGCTTATGTTTTATGTGATATCACAAACTCACTTGAATGGTTGATGGTTGTGTTTATGTGTCATTTTGGACATCTATACTTGGCTGAGGGTGCTATTTCCAGATCTGCTATAACTGGCAGCACTGCTGTTGATGTGTGTTTGATGGGTTGTTGTGCTTTATAATCAAGCTCTTATCTCATAGAATTGTTTGGGACTCCATACCCTAAGGATAAGGCACTAATCTACTTGATTTCACAATCAAATATTTATTGAACACTATAAACTACTGTTTTTCCAAATCTCATTTTAATTATTTGAGCTGTAAGGCCAGATTGGCAATCCTATTAGGGAAACCCCCTTGTCCTGGAAAAGAACCAGCCTAAAGAGAGAAGTTTCCACCAAAGTGATAAAGGGTGAAGCTTCTAAGTTTCCCTCAGATTGCATATTTACTGTTGGACTTGATTATTTTGCAAGTGCAGGTCTAGAAGGTAACATGTCCACCACAATTCTTCGACATATAATCTATCATCTGCATCTATGAAGCTAAGGAAAATTCATTTTTGGCAACTAACATCAGGCACTTGTATATTCTTCCAGCTAAGTCTCCCTTCTTGTACTTCAATGGCAAGTGCTAGAAGTTTCTTCTTCCTCCTCAATTTCTCTAAAGGGCTCTTCATCCTTCTCTTCTGCATCTCCACTAGGTTGTTACTCCGTGCTGCTTTTATCTGAAGAAGAGCTGGGAGAACCCTGTTTGTTATTCTTTGCAGGGACCTGCAACTAAAAATCCGATTATAAAATGAAAAACAGATCTTGAAAGTTCAATCCAAATAGCCTTCCAAGAATTTCTGAGCATAATGAAGACCAACTTACTGGTGGAGCTTTCTTTCTTCCGAAAAGAAGTTTGTAAATGTAAGTGACAAGAACAGCTAAAATGGATACCAAAATACCAATGGTCAAATTAGGAGCCTTCTCACCCTCCTGGATCAAATCCTGAACCAAGCCAAAATTGTGAATTAGAGATAAGGACCCCACCGCTTGAAACAGTTTACATGCAAAAATGAAGCCATACAGGACCCGAGTTCTCCCAAGCTATGATGAATATAGTGCACTAAAATTTTAATTGAGTATTACAAAATTCTCCAAAAAACAAGAGTCAAATATTATATCTCCATAAGCAAGTTTTTCAAGTATAACATTTTGTAAAACAGGGAGAAAAGAGTGCTTTACAACAAAGAATTGTAGATGGTGGCTCAATTCCTCCAATAAATCAGTATTTTCTGATGTCTTTGAAGTTGATTAGCTTCTGTGATCCACAACAATGGATGATTCTTGAACTGTCATGAGTTCAGCATTGAGTTATCTTATGCTTGTTTGAAAGGATACAGTCTCATTCAATTTAAACAGAGAACATAATCACTCAAGATTCTGAACATTCTTGGCAAGCAATCTACTGAATTGATCCTCAATACGGAAGAAATGCAAACCAGAACATAATCACTCAAGCTTCTGAACATTCTTGGCAAGCAATCTATTGAATCGATGCTCAAAAGGCACTAATGCAAACCAAACGTCTTTCCCAAAGGATAATGACAAGGTAAGCATAATTTGAAATCATCCTGAATGATTATAAAGTAGTTGCAGACAATATCATTCGCCAAACTTTTCCAAAGGCAATCCTCCAACTGCAGGTCAAACATGAGGTGTGCATGAGTAGGGGAAGTATATATAGAGCTTCTTTTCCAGGATTTGATGAAAAGGGATTCTTTTATCCTGTATGTTTTTAATTCTGCCTCTGCTGAGGAACAAAATATAGGGCTTTGCTTTGTCAAAGAATAGGCAATTATGGGTGGTACTATGGAAATTGTTCATACATTGCTTGGCTCTACTTTACTGGGACCCTGAGTGTTGACATGTGGCTCCCATGAGCAAGTCTGAGCCTGAAATTCATTTTACTTCATCCAAGCTCACAGTGTGTTATGACCAACCTGTTTACCAACCTCAAAAGCACATGTCATCTCAATATGAATGTGTGACACTTCATTGAAAGAGAATGTGCAGAGTTAAAACTTGGAACTATCAGATGCTTTGGGTGAAACACAGATGGATGATGGGAATATAGAGCCTGCAGGGAAAGCCAATAGTGCATCTCCCAAAACTGAAAACAAAATTAAAAAAACCAAATTTATACTGTTCTGCAAACAATTTATAAAGAATGAAAATAGGGAATTGTCCAACAAGTTTATCAAAAAAAAAAAAAAAAAAAACTTAAGATGGCAAAATTTGAAAACAACTTACAATTGCTTGTTTTTCTTGATTAGTAGGGTTTCTGAACAGTAGTGGCAATATTAATAAGGGTGACTATGAAATAAATGAAATATGCACATATTTGATATCAATAGACTTTCCTCAAATGTTATAAGCACCTTAGGTTAACCCTCCCATAGAGTCTCTAGCGTGAGGGGGTGGAAAGTTAGATTTCCTCAGGGACCCAGATTGACATCGCAGCCAACCTGTAAAAGGCAAGTGGAAGCTAAATGTTGACAGGGTCTCCAAAGAAAGCACGGACAAGAAGGATGAGGTCTTATCAGGGATTGATGAGGTTATTTTAAAATTTAAATAGAGATATTGTATAGGGTCTGCTCAAGCCACAAATAATCCACCAAATTTCACAGCCTGATAAGATCCCTAAAGTTCTCAATCTAACAAACTCTGAGAAGGGTCGAAGTTAAGGGAGACTCTTAACATTGATCTACTACTCAGATACGAGAGATCAATTCAAAGAAATAGTTGGAACATGGAACTATCAGATGCTTTGAGCGAAACACAGATGGATCATGGGAATATAGAGTCCACAGGGGAAGCCAATAGTGCATCTCCCAAAAGTGAAAACAAAATTTAAATAAAAAAAAACAAATTTATACTGTTCTGCAAACAACTTTATAAAGAATGAAAATAGGAAATTGTCCAATATAACTTTATTGAAAACAAAATGAATGAACTTGAGACGGCAAAATTTGAAAACTTCCAATTGCTTCCAGTTCTTGATTAGTAGGGCTTCTGAAAAGTAATGGCAATAATTATGCGACAATAACTGTATCAATAAGGCTGACAAAGGAATAAGTGAAATATGCACATATTTGATATCAATAGATTTTCCTCAAATGTTATAAGCGCCTTAGGTTTAACACTCCCATGGAGTCTCCAGCATCAGGAGTGGATCTCCTGAAGAACCCAGATTGATATTGCAGCCACCTGTGAAAGGCAAGTGGAAGCTAAATGTCCAGAGAAAACACTGGAAAAGCAGGGGGGTTCTTATCAGGGATAGATGAGGTTATTTTAAATAAAGATATTTCAAACGGTCTGCTCAAGCCACAAATAATCCACCAAATTTCACAGCCCGATAAGAGGCCTAAAATTCCATAGTGAACAAGCTTTGAGAACAGTTTAAGTTAAGGGAGACTCTTATCGCTGATCTACTACTCAGATATACCGAAGATCAATTCAAAGATATAGTCTACATTGAAAAAGGTATGTGAGATTAACAAAGAGTAACTTGATTACGTTAATTCATATCAAGAGTGGGACCCAATTGGTGGATCATATTTACAAATTTAGGAATAATGCTAACATGTTGCAAAGTATGATTTAGTCTGTATTGAAATTTAAAATCCATGCATGGAAGAGGCGATCATGGAGACTGCAATTAGTGGGGCATGATGAGTCATGTGGCTTAGACTTTCTGAGTAGAGAGAGGATGGGGAGAAATCGAGGAGGGAAGCTGGATAAAGGAATAAAATGACGTAAATCTGATAAGTTGAAAGAGGCATTCGCAGAGAAAAGTAATTAGGAATACAGGAAGATCAAGATTCCAGAGGTCAAGTGTTAGCATGATGAGGCCCATATTACAGCATAACACAAAGAGATGAAAAACCTTAACACACCATATTTATTAATTGAATTGCCACACACCTTAACACACCATATTTATTAATTGAATTGCCACACATGCATACAAGTTTTTATGCAACCCATGAGACTTTGCACTCTTCACCAATACCAATTTGCTAACTTCAGTGGTTTTGTACCATTCGCGGAGACTGTATCTCGATAGTGAAGCCAGTAAAGCTACTCGTGGTTGTGTATCAACGGCGGAGACCGTGTCTCCGGACGTAGTTGTGCTACTAATGATGGATGTGTTCCATCGGGCGGATATTACGTGGACCCAAACAATAGTTGTGTGCTACCTCGATGGATGTGTTCCACTAGCTGAGACTCGTAGGTCTTCCGACGTTAGCCATGTGCTACTCTGGCCGATGTGTTCCATCGGGCGGAGGCTATGTGGACTCAAAAGATTTAGTTGTGTGCTACTACGCTGGATGTGTTCCACTAGCAAAGGATCGGTGTCACCGATGCGGTTGAGTAATACTTGCAGCGCTAGATCTATTGGATGACATTGTAGTAGATGTGTGCTACTATCTAATTTTCATAGAGATTACTAGATCGTTTGGATGTAGTTGTGTGTACTACAGTTTGATCGCAGAGACTGTGCCTGATGATTCGAGCTACCGAAGGCATTGTAGCAGTCGTGTGCCTGCTAGCAGATTGCAAGAGTAGTCAATGGACTACCGTATGAAGACATCGTGAAAGATGCCTCCCTAGCTAAGAGGGAGTGTTGATGTTTTGGTATTTGCAGGAGGATATTTCCCTCCTAGATGACCTTTCTTAGATGCGCAAAAGATTCCGGAAGCAAGAGATCCATTGGACAGATGTTGAAATACCCTAGAAGAGAAGTCGGCCCAAAAGAATAAAGTATAATGAAAAGACACCTTCCCAGAAGAGAAGTTGGCCCAGCCAGAAGGACAAAAAGACTATAAATAAGGAGGTGCCTTAGCTCATTTGTTCATTTCACTCACACTCTCCCAGCTACACAGGAGCAAGGCGCAAGTTTGGAGAAGGAGACACGGTTGTTGCAGTGACCCAGTTTCTTCTTGTTCAGTCTTTTGGTATCTCTCTCTTGTGCGCTACTCCTCAAGGAGATGCGCTACCTTTGTATGGTGTTGTTGCTGCAGCTGGGGTGATATTTTTGGTTGAGCTAGCACTTGTGCTAGGGTTTATCTGATTGGACTTGCTTTGTGAACGGAATCTATCTAAGAAAGGTTGTCGGGTTTTTCCCCCGTTTGGGGTTTTCCCAGGATAGATCTCTTGTGTTCTTTTTGTCTATTGTTTATGTTGCTACTGCTCAGTACATGATATATATATGTTAATGATAATGAAGTAAAAGAACACTAGTAACACTAATGCTCTGTAAATAAGGAAAATCCAACATGGTATCAGAGTTGGTTACCTTCAAAACAGTTTGAGCACTAAAAGGAAAGATCGCTACAGCGGCACCTTGCAGCTGCAATACTTTGTCAAGCTCGTTGAGCACTATCCCAAGGACGTTGGGAATAATTCCTTCATATAATAGTGCGCCCTAACCTAGCGCACCCCCTGAAACCCCCAGCGTGCAGTTTGGTGAAGTTTGAAAAATCAAGGTTTTTCAGTGCTAGGGTTTCTACCAGCAAAAATGTCAACCAGTATGAGAGTTGAAGATAGATTGGATGGAGCAAATAACTTTAGATCCTGGAAGCATAAAATACAATTCATTCTAGAAGAGAATGAATTATTAGATCACGTCAAGAAGATGCTTCCAGAACCCGAAGATGAAGAAGCAAAGGCAAAGTTCAAGAAGAATGAGGTCAAAGCCAAGAGGATCTTGATAGACTCAATCAAGGATCACCTGATACCCAATGTATTAGAACTAAAGACTGCAAAGGAGATGTTTGATGCCCTAACCAGACTCTATGAAAGCAAGAACACCATTCGGAAGCTTACCTTACGGCATCAACTCAGAAATGTGACCATGAACAAGTCAGAGATGATAGCCAACTTCTTTACAAGGATCTCACAGATCAAAGACCAATTAGCAACCATTGGAGATCCAGTAGAAGATGTTGAACTAGTAACCACTACGCTAAATGGTTTCCCTCCCTCTTGGGAGCCATTTGTCAAAGGAATTTGTGCAAGAAGGAAGATACCCAAGTTTGACAAGTTATGGGCAGATTGCTCTCAAGAGGAATCTAGATTGATATCCAAGAAACAAAAGGTAGATGATGAGGAAAACCAAGCACTTGCAGCACAAGTGAAGAAGAAAAAGGAAAGAGAAGAAGGTAGTCCAAGGAAGTCTAAGAAGCCACATCGTAAGAGGGATATGTCAAAGGTTCAATGCTTCAATTGCAGAAAGATGGGACTTTATGCAGCACAATGTCCTCACAAACATGAGAAGGAAAAGAAGAAGAAGCACCATGCACATGCAGCTGATGTTGAAGAACAAAAACCCAAAGATGAAGAATTTGTATTCATTTCAGCACTCACCGGAACCATCACTCAAGGAAGCGATACTTCACTCATAGATAGTTGTGCTTCCAAGCATATGACCGGATTCAGAAACTCTCTATCAAAATTAACAGAAAAGGACTCTTAACTTCAAGTGGTGCTTGGAGACGATTCCAAGCATGCAATCAAAGGAATTGGAGAAGCCTCCTTACAACTTGATTCAGGTAACCCTCTTTCAATTAAAGATATACTATTTGTACAAGGCTTAAAGAAGAATCTTCTATCTATTTCAGCTTTAGAAGATAAAGACTTTAGAGTAGCTTTTGTGGATGGCCAAGTCCTTCTATGGCCAGAGAATTCAAGCATAAATAAAGCCATCGTGATTGGTGTCCGAGAGGGAGGACTGTATAAGTTGAAGGGACACCAAGAACAAGCCCTTGTACATAATAGTGTTAGTTCCAATGAACTATGGCATCGAAGGCTTGCTCACTTGAAATATAAAGCATTACTAGTTTTGAGAAAAATGGTTACAGGTCTACCAAAATTCCAGATAGACCATGACGGAGTATGTAAAGGTTGTGCACTTGGCAGTGATAGCAGATCCAAAGGTATTTTGGACATCATACACTCTGATATATGCGGACAGATGACAGTGCCATCACTTGGCAACTTTGTATACTATGTGTTGTTCATAGACGACTATTCCATGAAGACATGGATCTACTTCTTGAAAACAAAAGATGAAGTCTTTAACAGGTTTCAAGAGTTCAAGGCCTTAGTTGAGAATCTCTCTGAGAGTAAGATTAAAGTTTTGAGATCTGATAATGGAGGTGAGTACACCTCAAAAGGGTTTAAAGACTTTTGCCAAGAGGCAGGGATTAAGAGGGAGCTTACAACTCCCTACTGTTGGAATTTTAAATTTTCTAGTTACACAATTACAATTACTTAATCCAATAGCAATTGTAGTAGGATCACTGAAAGATAAACAATCACAGATACAATAGAACACAAATAATATCCTCGAAAACCCTCGTGGGGGAGAAAACCCAGCAACCAAAATCCTCAATATAGATTCCTTCAACCAATACAATGATGCGCTATAGCTCTCCAAGAAAGACCAAGACCAAAACACCAAAAAAACCAGTCTCCAAGACTTGTGCACTAGACCTTCTTATGCTCTCCAAGATGCACAAGAGAAGTGTGTGAGTGTGTGTACAAATGAGAGGAACCCATCCTCTATTTATACACAATAGTGTCTCTTGAAGAGATTGTTGAATTTTAATGCTTAGCTCATGCACATGTGGTTTATTGCAATTTAGCATGTACTTGAACCATAAACAATGTAGCAATACCATACACAAGTGCTGCAATAACCAAGATCACAAGAAGAATAACCATGCACAAGAACACAAGAAAAACCCTTCTCAACCAAGGGAAAAACCCAGCAATCCTTTGCTATATTCTCAAGAGAAGATCCCCCACACCATAGACCTCAGCACACAAGAGGGTGCTTACAAAACCTAGAAACTAGCGCCCAAGACAGGTGCGCACTTTGGCCGTACAAGTGCTTGCTGAAATTCTGAGATGACAAGTGAGTGAGTGTGATCCACAATGGGGATCCACTCTTATTTATACAAGAACTGACACAGCAAAAGGTGTGTCTATTGGCACAATAGGGTTGACCTCTTTAACTCAATAATATAATTAATCTTTACACAATATTAATTATCTTTAACATGGTGGGGCCAACTTGTACCCTTCACAACATAATTAGGGTTACCAGCAAATCTTACTCTCAGACAATATAGCAAGGCTCTCTCTCATCCTCTAGTGCTCAGCCACTAGGGACACATCCACCTGTGCTCATCCACAGGGACATCACACTCAACAGATTAACTCAACCGAGTCCACAGGAGTACCATCTGGAGCACCATATCAAGCCGACTCAACTAAGTCCATAGGAGTACAAGGCAAGAGACCATCTCAAGTCATCTCAACTCAGTCCAGAGGAGTAGACAAGAGACCACACGTCATCACAACTCAGTCCAAAGTCTAACGCACACCCATCACATGAGCACACCCAACACTCGGGCTCTCTCTCATAGATGTCTCAACTCAGTCCAGAGGAGAACGATCTGGAGGATGTTTCATGAAGCTGCAATCAACAACAGAGACATGACTCTTGACCTAATTAACCCATAAAACAGGGTCGACTAGCCACAATGGGGCCTTTTACAATTATAAAAAAATACCAATAATACAATAATTCATGGTGAGCCGACTTGTACAATATAATTATATTAACCTTTTAAAGGTTTGACCAAAACAACTATACAAGAATCTCTTTCGTAGTTACACCAAAAATATTAACACTCCCTCTTAACTAGGAAGGTATTATCTCCAGACACAGACTCCAAGTCTAATACCATACCAACTCACATCCATTGACTGTTGAACATGCGAAACTATACATCCTCGGATATCCATAGTGCAACACGACTTCACCCCGTGCATCCAAGGTTTGTGGGTAGCTCTCAATAGCTACATGTCCCCAGGACATTCACTCCCGACAATGCATAAGTACCTGATCATGTGCACTCTTGTCTCAGTGCCAACCCTTTTTCATGTTGGATGAGATCCACCAGACTCAGTGCCAGCCCTTTTTCATGCTGGATGAGTTCCACTCGTCAGTCCCTCTGAAGAGGGACCACACCAAGCTTGTCCCTGAAGTACTCGAACTTCGTCCTTGACAGTGGCTTGGTGAACATATCCGCAACCTAATCCTCGGTAGTCATAAACTGGAGCCTCACTGCTCCCCTCTGTACCATATCCTAGATATAGTAGTATCTGATCTCGATATGCTTCGACCTGTCATGGAACATCAGGTTCTCTGACAACTTCATACAACTCTGGTTGTCACACCAAATGTAGGTCGCCTCCAATCCGAGACCAAATAACCCAGACAACAGCTTCTGAAGCCACACTGCTTCTTTGCTTGTTGCACGTGCTGCCACGTACTCAGCTTCAGTCGTACTGAGTGCCACACAAGACTGCTTCATGCTGCTCCACGAGACCCAACTGGAGCCAAGATTGAAACAGTATGTCGAAGTGCTCTTCCGGTCAGGAATACTGTCAGCCCAATCTAAATCTGAGTATCCATACAATCCAAACTCATGGTCAGATCTATACCAGAGACCATGATCTAGAGTACCCTTAAGGTATCTCAACACATGTTTTGTTGCAACCAAATGAACCAATCTGGGATGCTCTAAATGTTGACTCAGGGTGTTCATAGCAAAACATATATCCGGTCTTGTATTCATCAAATACATCAACGAGCCCACTATCTGCCTGTATAAGGTAGAATCCACAATCTCTGAAGTTGTATCCTGCAGCAACTTAAGATTTGATACCATCGGAGTAGCCATGGCCTTACAGTCCAACATCCTGAACCTCTTCAATATTTCCACAACATACTTTCCTTGATTTAGGAAAATTCCATCTGATCTCTGCCAAACTTCTAGTCCCAAGAAGTAGTGCATCATTCCTAAATCTTTCATCTAGAATTTTGCAGCCAATTTTCTCTTACACTCAGTGATGAGATCTTCTACACCTGTTAGAAACAGGGCATCTACATACAGCAGTAGAATCATCGGTTCACCATCCTCAACCTTAAAGTAGAGGTTAGGATCTGCACTGCTCTTGGTAAAACTCAAGCTCATCAAAAAATTGTCATTCCTACCATACCATGCTCTGGCTGCCTGCTTCAATCCATATAAATCCATCTTTAATCTCCACACGAGTCTCCATGTCATGTGTCTCGAATCCAAGTGGTTGCTCCACATAAACTTCCTCTTTTATTTCACCATTCAAGAAGGTTGTTTTTACATCCATCTAGTGCACCTTCCATTTCATCATAGCGGCCAATGAAAGTATAGTCCTGATCGATGTATATCTTGCTACGAGAGCAAAAGTCTCTTCATAGTCAATCCCATCCTTATGAGAGAAACCTTGGGCCACAAATCTTGCCTTATATTTTTCAATACTGCCATCAGCAGCGTGTTTCGTCTTGTATATCCATTTCGAACTCACCACAGATTTTTCCTTTGGCCTGGAAACCACATCCCAAACATCATTATGCATAATGGACTAGTATTCCTCTATCATGGCATCTTTCCATACTTGATTTTCTACAACCTCTTCATAACTAGAAGGTTTTGCATCCATTATGTCACACAAGCATGCCATGTAGCTGGAATACGGCTTCGGCTTCTTACTTTCCCTGAAAGATTTCCCTGGGGGACCAATTCTTTCTGCATCTCTGATAAGTTCTTGTGCCCAAATTGGTCTTCTCTTGCGAGAAGGTATCTCGACTGGTTTCTGAGGTTCTACCATGTCATGATCCTCAAGAATGACTTCCTTTGGTTCAACTGCCTCTGGAACTTTAGGAACTTCATTCTCTTCTTCATGTACCTCTTCTGCACATATCTATTTGGATTTACTGAAAGCTACATTCTCATCGAAGGTTACATCTCGGTTGATCTCCACTTTCCAGTGACCAAAAATGTATATCTTGTAAGCCTTCGATGTGTCACTGTAACCAACAAATATGCCCTTCTATCCGGAAGGGTCCAACTTTGGCCTCTTTTCCTTGGGGACGTGAACTAATACATGGCAGCCAAATATTCTGAAATGGCTGACTTATGGCTTCTCTCCTGAAAACATCTCCTTGGGTGTCTTATTTTCAAGCACCTTGTGGGGACTTCTATTCTGCACATACACTGTCGTCTTCGCTACTTCTGCCCACAGATGCATAGGAAGATCTTGATCATGGATCATGGCCTTTACTGCTTCCATGATCGTTCGGTTCTTCCTTTCATCTATTCCATTATGATGAGGGTTATAGGGAGTAGAAAGCTCCCTCTTAATCCCAACTTTCTTGCAATACTTCTTGAATTCTTCTGAGGTGAATTCACCTCCATTGTCTGATTGCAAGGTCTTTATCTTTTGCTCTGTCAAGTTTTTTACCAAAGCCTTGAACTCTTTGAATTTGCCAAAAACTTCATTCTTTGCTTTTAACAAATAAATCCAAGTTTTGTGTGAGTAATCATCAATGAAAGATACATAATATACATACCCACTTAGTGAAGCTGCAAACATCGGTCCACACACGTCTGAATGCACGATGTCCAAAACCCCTTTGGCTCTGCTATCGCTATTGGAAAAGGAGTGCTTCACGTTCTTGCCTTGTGCACATCCTTTGCACACTCCATCTGATTCTGCTTAGATTTCTAGAAGACCTGTCACCATTTTTCTCACAACTAGAAGAGCTTTGTAGTGTAGGTGAGCAAATCTCCTATGCCATAGTTCACTGGGATTCACAATATCATGAACCATTGTGGAGTCTGAATGTCCTTTTAATTTGTAGAGTCCTCCTTCTTCAACTCCAATCACTACTGATCAAGGGTCTTCCCTCTAGGCCACATAAGAACTTGACCATCAATAAATGCTACTCTAAATTCTTTCTTGTCCAATGCTGAAATTGAGAGAAGATTCTTCTTTAAACCTGGAACATAGAGAACTTCCTTCATCTTCATTGGCTTGCCTAAGTTTAACTTGTAGGAAGCTTCTCCAACACCTTTGATTAGATACTGATAGTCGTCACCCAATTTTTACCTTGTGAGGTGAATCTTTATGAATAAGGTTAGATAAGGAGTCTTCATAGCCTATCATGTGCTTGTAAGCACCACTGTCTATCAACCAAGTGTCGCTTCCATGAGTAACAGTACCTATGAGGGCTGAGATAAGAACATAATCCTCATCACTTAATTCATCTTGCTTTGCAACCTTCTTGGGAGGATCATCATCTTCAGTTGTGTGAGCTTGATGCCTCTTACTTTCTTTCGTATTCTTAATTTCCATAATGAGGGGGCAATCCCTAACAAAGTGTCCCAATTCTTGACAACAGTAACATCTGATCTTTGAGTTGTCTCTTTGACCCATCTTAAACTTCTTAGGTAAAGAATGTTCCTTCTTGTTCTTTCCTTTCCTGGTGTGGGCGGCAAGGGTTTGATCTTCGTCTGTCATCTTTTCTTCTCTTGCATTTGTCTTAGCTTCTTCCTGGTTACAATCTTCCAAAAGCCTATTGAACTTGGGAAGCTTCTTCCTTAAGAAAATTCCTTGGATGAATGCATGCCATGACCTTGGGAGGCCATTCAACGTAGTCATCACCATCTCTTCTCCTTCTACTATGTCACCAATGGCTTATGTCTGCTCCTTGATTTGATTCACTCTTGAGAAGTAGGAGTGAATGGTTTCTGAGTTCTGCATTTTCACATTCTTCAACTGAGATCTCAAAGTCATTCTTCGGTTTATGTTGCTCCTTCAAACAGACAAGTTAAGGTGTCCATCATTTGCTTTGGAGAAGATAATGATGATACATGATGGATAAGGTGGTCCTTAATGGAGTCTGGGATAATCCTTTTTTCTCTCACCATGTCCTTATATTTTGCCTTAGCTTCATCTCCTTGAGGTTCTTGAACTTCTTCTATAATGAACTTATCCAATTCATGTTCTTCAAGGAGGGTTACTATGTACCTCCAGGCCTTGAAGTTATCAACTCCATCTAGCTTCTCATCGATTTTTGTTCCGGTAGTCATCTTGCCTAGGACCACACAAAAATATGACCGAAATTGAAAGATTGAACTTACCAGTAGGTGCGCTCTGCTAAGGCGAGTTGCTTGGTGGTATTGCTTTGTAAAAATTCTCCCAAAAACTGGGAAAACGTCAACCTTAGGGTTTGGGTGAAACCCTAACTACAGCAGCTGCAACTGGAAAATCGGTCCACTGGAAAAGTGCGCTAGGCTAGGGCGAACCTCCTGATGGTCTTGGTTTGTTCGGCAACTGTCTCTAGACTGAAAACGGATCCCTTTTAGGCTTCTAGATCTGCAAATGGCTTCTATCCAGGCCTGCTCTAATACCATGTTGCAATTTTAAATTTTCTAGTTACACAATTACAATTACTTAATCCAATAGAAACTGTAGTAGGATCAATGAAAGATAGATAATCACAGATACAATAGAACACAAAGATTATCCTGGGAAACCCTCGTGGGGGAGAAAACCCAGCAACCAAAATCCTCAATATAGATTCCTTCAACCAGTACAATGATGCGCTATAGCTCTCCAAGAAAGACCAAGACCAAAACACCAAAAGAACCAGTCTCCGAGACTTGTGTGCTAAACCTTCTTATGCTCTCCAAGATGCACAAGAGAAGTGTGTGAGTGTGTGTACAAATGATAGGAACCTATCCTCTATTTATACACAATAGTGTCTCTTGAAGAGACATGACTCTTGCCCTAATTAACCCATAAAATAGGGTCGACTAGCCACAATGGGGCCCTTTACAATTATAAGTAAAAAACCAATAATATAATAATTTATGTTGAGCCGACTTATACAATATAATTATAATAACCTTTTAAAGGTTTGACCAAAACAACTATACAAGAATATCTTTCGTAGTTACACCAAAAAAATTAACACCTACAACCCCCAGCATAATGGAGTTGCGGAAAGAAAGAACAGATTCATCATAGAAGCAGCAAAAGCGATGATACATGATCAGGGCCTACCCATGCACTTATGGGCAAAAGCATCCAGTACGGCTATATACGTGCAGAACAGAAGTACTCAAAAGATATTGGGGAACAAGACACCTGAAGAGGTATTCACTAGAAAGAAGCCAGAAGTCAGTCACTTGAGGATTTTTGGTTGTCCAGTGTTTATACATGTTCCCAAGGAAAAGAGAATGAAATTGGAACCTTTAGGAAAGAAGGGCACATTTGTTAGATACAGTGAGACTTTGAAGGCCTATAGAATTTACATTCCAGGGCAGAGACAGATCAAGATCAGTCGGGATGTAACATTTGACGAAGATGAAGCCTTCAGAAGATCAAGGGAATCTCACATAGATGAGGACCGAATAGAGAAAGAGGCTCCCAAAGATGCAGTCATGGTAGATTCTACACCTGAAGAAACCATCCCAGAAGTTCAGAATGATATGGTAGAGTCAGAAAGTCCTGTAGATCTATGTGAAGAAGCTGTGACTACCAAGAAGAGACCAGCTTGGCTTCGGAGCACCTTGCAGGAAGTTGAAGGACATGCAGCTCCCAAAGGCTCCTTTAGAGAGAGCAAGAGACCACATAAGTTTTCCAGCTATGTGGCAATAATGAGCAACATCATTAATTCAGAACCTTCCACTTTTGAAGAAGTTGTTGAGAAGCCAGAATGGAAGGATGCCATAATGGAGGAGTATCAATCCATCATGAAGAATGATGTATGGGAGGTTGTTCCGAGACCAGAAGGGAAGTCAGTTGTGACTTCCAAATGGATCTACAAGATCAAGCATGTTGCAGACGGCAGCATAGAGAAGTACAAGGCAAGGTTTGTGGCTAGAGGGTTCTCTCAGAAAAAGGGAGAAGACTATGACAAAACCTTTGCTCCTGTAGCAAAATACACTTCCATTAGATCAATCATTGTGATTGCTTCCGCAATGGGATGGAAATTACACCAGATGGACGTCAAGACTGCTTTCTTGAATGGTGTAATAGAGGAAGAAATGTACATGAAACAACCACAAGGCTTCGTGATCCATGGGAAGGAGTCCCATGTGTGCAGACTGAAGAAGGCCTTGTACGAGCTGAAGCAAGCACCCAAGGCGTGGTATGCCAGGATAGAGATGGATATTTGATGAGCTATGGATTTACCAAGAGTGAGGCAGATCCAAACCTTTACTATAAGGTTGAGGATGGATGCCCATTGATCTCGGTTCTATATGTAGATGACCTATTTCTAACAGTCTAACAAGGGACGAGAAGCTCAATGATGGGTGTAAGAGGGAGCTCGCTTCAGAGTTCGAGATGAAGGATCTAGGTCTAATGTATTACTTCTTGGGATTGGAAGTGTGGTAGAGATCAGATGAGATTTTCCTTAGCCAAGGAAAATATAATGTTGAGATCCTGAAGAAATTTGGGATGATGGATTACCAGTCCATGACCACACCTATGACGATACATTTGAAGCTCTTGAGTTACAAATCTTCAGATTTGGTGGATCCCACGATGTACAGACAGTTGATTGGATCCTTGATGTACTTGGTTAACACCAGGCCAGACATATGCTTTGCGGTGAATACCTTGAGTCAACACATGGTTGAACCTAGAAAGGTACATTGGATGGCAGCAAAGCATATGTTGAGGTACCTTCATGGTACGGTTGGATATGGATTGAGATATGTCTCAGGTGGAGATGTAAATCTGCAGGGATATACAAACTTTGATTGAGCAGGGAGTGCAATGGATCGGAAGAGTACTTTTGAATGTTGCTTCCGTCTGGGATCAGACATGATCTCATTGTTGAGCAAGAAGCAGACATCAGTGGCACTTAGTACATCAGAAGCAGAGTATATCGCAGCAAGCGTAGCAAGGCGTGAAGCAATGTGGCTCCGGAAGTTGCTAGCTGGGATATTTGATCTAGAATTGGAGCCAACTTTGATACATTGTGACAATCAAAATTGCATGAAGCTTAGCGAGAACCCTGTATTCCATGACAGATCTAAGCATATAGAGACCAAATATCATTACATCCGAGACATGGTGCAAAGAGGAGCTGTGGAGCTCTAGTACATGTCCAAGGATGAGCAGATAGCGGACATTCTCACCAAGCCCTTGTCAAGAGTGAATTATGAGTACTTCAGGGACAAGCTTGGAGTGTTGTCGAATGTTCACCCTCGTTGAGAGGGAGGTGTGTTGTTTCTTCTCATGTCGACTAACCCCTCTAGCCAAGGGTTCCCTGGATCAGTCATGTGAGGTGACTAAGGGGGTAATGCACTGTTGGACTTGCTGAGAGAAGAAACATCACACACATAGTCGTAAGACTATGGTGGAGACTATGTGTCTCTGGATATTAGATGTGTGCTACTATGGTGGATGTGTTCCACTAGCGGAGGCTGTGTGACTTCGTACAATAGTTGTGTGCTACTTCGGTGGTTGTGTACCACTGGCGGAGACTGTGTGTCTGTGGACAATAGTTGTGTGCTACTACGGTGGATGTGTTCCACTGGCGGAGGTTGTGTGACTCCAGACAATAGTTGTGTGCTACTTCGGTGGTTGTGTACCACTGGCAGAGACTGTGTGTCTCTGGACAGTAGTTGTGTGCTACTTCGATGGTTGTGTACCACTGGCGGAGACTGTGTGTCTCTGGACAGTAGCTACGTGCTACTACAATGGACGTGTTCCACTGGCGGAGGCTGTGTGACTCCGAACAGTAGTTGTGTGCTACTTCGGTGGTTGTGTACCACTGGCGGAGACTGTGTGTCCCTGGATAGTAGTTGTGTGCTACTTCGGTGGATGTGTTCCACTGGCAGAGGTTGTGTGACTCTGGATAGTAGTTGTGTGCTACTACAGTGGATGTGTTTTGTTATCCCCTATCCTAGGGATAACTAAGGAGATTATGTCCCGAGGCCCACACGTCCTAGACATGGAGTACCAAGAGCCATATTGACTTGAGCCTGGCCCTGGAGGGCCCATCCTTCTTCTTCAGTGCCTCCATTCTGTCAGCAGCAGCAGCATCCATCCCATCGGCCTGGTGTTGAAGTAGCAGTTGGTCTTGCTCCATGAGGTAATGAGTCCGGGTATCATGGTATGTGTCACTCTGATTCTCAAAACATTTGAATATGTGCATATGATTCTCTTTTGCTTCATGACCTATGCTTGGAATTTATGCCCTTTGACTTGTCCATACCTAGGGGGGATGACAGAATGCCCTAGCAAGTTGGTTCCCTTAGGAGTGAGTTGCCATTGAGTGGGTTTATGAAAGGTCATCGTCCATTCCCACAATACTTATCACTTTTCATCATCTTCCCTCTCATCTATCCCCTACATTGGTTCGGGCATTGGGTTTGCCAAGCTAGTAAAGGGTTGTACCTTACCTTGTGGGAAGAAGGGGCTAAAGGCCCAGAGGGTAAAAGTAGTTGGCAAAAGATAAAAGCCAAAAGATCAAACCTTGAGATGCTTCGCCTAGGGATCCCCGAGAAAGCAATAAAAGGCTTTTCAGCAAGAAAAAGAGGGGACCCATAAAAAGATAAAACTCAAGACCTAGTTGGTGGATAGGGGGTCTCATCATGAGCTAGCCTATTAGGTCCATGGGCATGTACAGTATGACACTACTATTCATTTGGTCACCACGCCAGGGTAGTGGCTCTTGGTGCCATAGCCAAGAGAAAGGGTGTCTCATCACGAGTCAGCCTTCTCATCTCCGTGAAATGCTTGTGGGTAACGTTGTCACCACTGGTCACCACGCCAAGGCAGTGTCCCCCAGCTATTCTCTTGAAAGAATAAAGCAATAAGATAAAAAGTAAAAAGGCATTAAATGGGCTAGGAAACAATTGCATCCATGACAAGGTGCAGCTCACCCTCTTCAAAGGCTCCCACAGGTAAGCCCTACATTTCCCTGTCATCACTACACCCCTTGCCCAAACATCCCCCACACCATCTCATGCACTTACATGGCCTAGATTGGTCTTCACCTGGAAACACCCCACAACTGAGGAGAATTGGCCCAATAAGATGTCCTAGAACCCTCTCCAAACCTGGCTTGTAGAATAGCATAACGTCTTTGAGCACTTGTCTGGGAAACGGGGGTTTTATGCACATGTTTGGGTAACTCAATTATTAGATGTGATTGACATTGCTATGATCCCTGTGACTTATGAGCCCATGGAGGACGTACTTCTTGTTGTTGCAGGACCACGCCCGACGGACAGGTACATATGGGGAGATGATTGGCTCGAACCTCCATAGGGCTAAAATCCCACCAGATGGATGTTGAGACCCCAGCCAGGGGCAGACATATACTAGAGGCTGCACCGGAGAGAGAAGAGGACATTCCACCAGAGACAGCTTGGCAGGCCTAGACCCATGGGAGGTCTTGCCTTTCCCCTTGAACATTGGCCTTGGAAGGCCCATGACGTCACCTCTATGACCCTTGACGTCACCCAGCGTCAGATGGACACGATGGAGGCAGTTGTGTGCCAAGTGGCACGTGTGGCATGATCCAGAGGCCTTGGAAGGCCTAATGTTTTGCTCCTGGAGGCCAACATCTCACCTAGGAGGCTCAACGTCACCCTAGAAGGGCATGACGTCACCTCTTTTGCATGTTTTAGGGTTTAATTTGTCAAATTTATGTAAAAAACTAGATATTTGATGTAATTGGCCATGTCGCCCTTTTTGACCTAATTTTGTAATTAAAGGTCACTTGGATTGTATAAATAAGGGATTAATCCTTTGTATTTTTTCATCATTCTTTCACTCACACAAGTGAGGTCTGAAATTCAGCTCCTTTAAGGCTCTTTGGCTGAAGTTAAGTGGTGCGCAACTCTTGGAGGAGGCTTATATTGGTGCTTTTGGCATTTTTCTTGGTGGAAAGTCTTCAACTACACTAATTGCTAGATTATTCTTGGTGAATGTAAGTGAATTTCTGGAATTATTCTTTACTTTGAATGTTTATGGTACATTTACTTTGCATTTCACTAAGATGATGAAATTGCTAGCTTAAAACCCTAAGAGATCAAGCACATGTTATTGTCCTTGTCTTAATAACTTTTCACCTACTAGATTTTGCTAGAAATCCTACCCTTTGAAGCATTGTGCTAGAGCCCTACCATTGTAGCACTCTAGCATCATTTGCTTCATCAAGCCATTATTTACTTCAAGCTTGAGCTAAAGAAGAAGGAAAACTGCTAGGACCTAGGGTTACCTACTTCCTAGTGGTCGTTTTCCTTCTAGGGTTTGTTGATTGAGGCCTTGGGTTACCAACACCTCAACCATCATCCCTCTTGTCCTTAGCTCACACATTATCATTTGATTCCTTCAAGATTGYTGCTGCAAAAAGTGACTCCATTAGCCCTAAAGACATTGATCTAGACCTTATATTTGATTGATTGATGAGAACAACCCTTAAATCTTTTACCTCAAGCTACTTACTAACTTTTCCTAACCCTAGATTAGACTAATCCACTAACCTTCTTGTTGTTGTTACAAAAGTAAGCCACAGCCAATTATTACAGCAGTAAAAGCTCTTAAAAGCAATTGCAAAAGTTGATTTTTACATTGCCTCGTTAGCTTCTGACAAGTGCTAGTATATTGTTATTGTTAGATCATCATTTTTGGTCATTTTGAAGCTTATTTAAGGCATTGATTGTGAAGCCATCATTATATATACATTGTTGTTATAGAATTTTTGTTTGCTTCATCTTGTATCAACTTATTGCTTTCATTGACAAGTCCAAGGTTTTATGAAGCACTAACATCAAATTGTACTTACAAAAAATAGTGTTTTCTTGTTGCTTTCTTCTAGGCAGGTACACTTAAGCATATCATTGCTTCATTTGTTAAAACTTTGGGACTTTCTGATCGGTGTGACTTGTGAGAGGGGATAACTTTTCTTGGTATCTAAACCTTTGCCTTCTCAAACCCTAGGTCACCGGGGACGTCTCCCTGGGCTTCAACCCTAAATAGAAAGAGGTGTCTTATTAAGGTAACAGTGATAGGACAACCTCCTGTTACGCCAATTTGCCCTCCTTTAGCCTTTCCCTTTTGGACAATTACAAATTGCACGATAACATGTTCCACTGGCAGTGACTGTGTGTCACTGGACAGTAGTTGAATACTACTTGGCAGCAGTTGTGATCTATTGGATGACATTGTAGTAGTTGTGTGCTACTAGTCGATTGTCATGGAGATTAACAGAACGTTTGGATGTAGTTGTGTGCTACCGTTTGATCGCAGAGACTGTGCCTAATGATTCGAGCTACCGAAGGCATTGTAGCAGCCGTGTGCCTACTAGCAGATTGCAAGAGTAGTCAGTGGACTACCAGATGAAGACATCGTGAAAGATGCCTCCCTAGCTAAGAGGGAGTGTTGATGTTTTGGTAGCTGTGGGAGGATCTTTCCCTCCTAGAAGATTCTAGAAGTAAGAGATCCATTGGAGAGATGTTGAAATACCCTAGAAGAGAAATCGGCCCAGAAGAATAAAGTATAATGAAAAGACACCTTCCCAGAAGAGAAGTCGGTCTAGCTAGAAGGACAAGAAGACTATAAATAAGGAGGGGCCTTAGCTCATTTGTTCATTTCACTCACACTCTCCCAGCTACACAGAAGCAAGGCGCAAGTTTCTTCTTGTTCGGTCTTTTGGTATCTCTCTCTTGTGCGCTACTCCTCAAGGAGGTGCGCTACCTTTGTATGGCGTTGTTGCTGCAGTTGGGGTGGTATTTCTAGTTGAGCTAGCACTTGTGCTAGGGTTTATCTGATTGGACTTGCTTTGTGAACAGAATCTATCTAAGAAAGGTTGTTGGATTTTTCCCCCATTTGGGGTTTTCCCAAGATAAATCTCTTGTGTTCTTCTTGTCTATTGTTTATGCTGCTACTGCTCAGTACATGATATATATATGTTAATGATAACGAAGTAAAAGAACACTAGTAACACTAATGCTCTGTAAATAAGGAAAATACAACACAAAGGTGGTATCACTTTTCAACAGAACTCAAGAAGGCACATATAAGATTGAACAATTCCCTGAATGAATTAATCTAAGCTATGAATGGAGCAAGGGGCAATTATACTCCTAGTCTTAGATACTCTACTCTTTTTGGACCAAGACCAAGTGAAGACAAATGGTGGTGGCAAAAGCTTTGGAAAGTTAAGGCCACTCCCAAGTGTACGCTGTTAATGTGGCTCATTTTGAGCAATAAAGTTTTAACATGGGAAACCCTTCGGAAAAGAAATAGAACAACTCCAAGTATTTGTTTACTTTGCAAGTATAGTAAGGAAAACACTTCACATTTGTTTTTGCATTGTAATTTTTCTCAGAAACACTAGGTTGAGTTTGGGGAGCTTTTGGGTATCTAGAACCTTTGGAAATGTGAATCCATAGATACATGTTTTAATGTTTGGTTTACTCAACAAAATCTAAAATGTTTCAAGGCAATCCCATTTCAAGTTCTATAGGGAATATGGATAGCTAGAAACTCTATTTTGTTTAAAGAGAAGATTATGCCTACTCTTCAGGTAGTTTCCCAAGTTAATGCTTAATTTGCATATTAAAGATTATTCCAAAGGTTAAACTACAAAGAATTCTATCAGAGATACAGGTGGAAAAGTATTTAGCTTGGGGATATTTCGATGGGGCTTGTCAAGGCCCAAATTCTATCAATGGGATTGCCTTCATTTTACATTTTTCAGAGACATACATAATTCAGGTCAAAGGTAATATAGGAAGAAGAACAAATAACCAAGGGGAATTCAAGGCCTTATACTACTTACTAAATCTGCTTTAGACAGAGGGATTGATAAGTTTCAGGTCATGGGTGATTCTTCTATGGCCATTAATTGGAGGAAAGGAAGCCTTCAAATACAAAATAATTCTCTCCTTCCACTAGCACAGCAATTAAAGGCAATAACTAATCAGTTTCTTTTGGTCAGCTATACTCGTATTTATAGACTGCAGATAAGCTCTCAAAGGAAGGACTTCAACTACCTGAGCTTTATAGTTCTTTGGAAGAAATACAAGATGGTCATACAGTGGTTTTACAACAGTTTTCATTTAATGATTTATGAACTCCTTTTGAACTAACCTGGCACTGATAAGTCTACTGTTTGTTTTCAATTACTTGATAGGTAGTATACTTTTGATATTATGAAGGTTGTGGATCTTTCTGGATCTATAGGGGAAGATTTTGAAGAGATCCATCTCTAGATGATCTTTTTTGAGCTGTGCCTAGAGCACTTGAGTATGTTATTTTTGTTTATGTCAAATAAAAATACGTTTTTTTTTCTTGGAAAAAAAACTCGGAAAGTACATCACCACATTAGAGGATACTGGTGATCTAACCATGCAACACAAAGTGAAAGTGACTAGGATATGACTAGGTGATGACCATGATGTTGGTTCATGAAGAAAAAGATGCACCACTAAAGCAACCTCCACCAATATTCCAACCTTTGGAAGGCTAGAATGATCACACCAACCTGCACAAAACCCATTTTACCTCTCATGCAACATGAGGGGTAACACTAACCCATTTAATCCCTTCCCTCCTTTATTCATTATGTCTACTTTTAATTATTTTAATAATTTGTACATAAATTTTTCCCCTCATTTCTCCATAACTGTTTACAATGTTTCGTTCCATTATTTTTATCTTTATGCCCCTACCCCACTTCTCTCCTTTAACGTTATGTTCCACAGTTATAAACAATAATCTATTAATTTCCCTCTTCTTATATAAGTGTGATTAATCCCTAATTCATTTTTTTATTTCATTACGACTTATCCATTAGTTCAGCAGTAGTATTATCATCCCCCTTCTAAAGTTAATTTTGGAACCCTAAATCATCTTATTTCCATCTTCGTTTAGAAAGATTATATATATATATATATATAACTGAATTATTATTATTATTATTATTATTATTTTATATTTAACCAATAACTATTTATATTATTCTTTTTCAATTATTATTATTCTTGTGTTTCAGTTTTAACTTTTGACCAAGAAACATTTATTTTATTCTTTTGCTTCAATTCTTAACTATTATTTATTAGTATCCAACTAATTTTTGACCATTTCTCTTCCTATTTTTAGAAATATTATTAATTTTATTGCCTTGGCATAACAGCTGCCTCCATTTAGCACCTTTATAATCTCACGGATGGTTACTCTTCTCTACCCTTCTAAGCTTATGACTAATCCCCTGATGATGGGTGGAGTGTCCACTTGAAACGTTGGGAACATTTCAAACTCAAATATAGTTTACTTCCAAAATATCTTCCACGATATTTACAGTTTTCTTAAGGTTGATATTTCTAACTCTGCACAAATAAATAATATACATTATAATACTGTCATTCCCTGTTCTCTAAAATTTTGAAGTAACATCTCTGAAACTTGTACCCGTTAACTTAGCAACAAAATGACACCCTACATATTATACTGACACTAACAGAAAATGTCTTCTGTCAGTTGGCTAAATTTTCAGCAATTGCTGAAATAATTCATGTAAGATGTTCTCGATATTCAAACTATTTAGTGATCTGTATTCAGAAAAATATTTGTCCATCATGAAATTCACCTGACATGTATATTTTTCATTTTATGTATTAGAAAAAATTGCTAACTACACAAATCAGTCCTATAGAATTTCGGAATTTCCCTAGTGCTAAAAGCATAGATGCTCTACAACACTGGCCAACCTTTTGACAAGTTAACTTCAACTCGAGAAACTTAACTTAAGAAATAAAGCACTACATGCAAATCGGTTCAAACATTGAAAGGAATGCTTAATGAACAATTCTAAATGAAGCACTTTTCTTTTGAAAAATGCATATTATATTACATTACTGCGAAAAACATATTATACCAGGCATGCAAATGAATGAGCCAAGGATGCAAGTCTACAGACTACCCATTCTAAAAAGACAAGATTCTAAATGAAACTTGTCCTGAACATGGCAGTCCATATAAGAATTTGCATGCATTATATCTGACTCTTCTCTTAGCACCAGCATTGTAACAAAATTTAGTAACCAATAGAACAAAAATTCCTTTACCCATAAGTTTTATGACAATTTCCACAACCAATGGTCTAATAACAAACAATTTTAACATTGTAGCAGAAATCAGTAAAAGCAGAGGAAACTCCTTTACCCATAGAACTTATGGCAAATGATCTAACAAATGTACTTTATTTTACCCCAATGCTGTAGAAACTGCCAACCCTTCAAAACATAGAAACCTTACAAAAGTTTACAATTGAAAATACTTACAGAGAACTTTTTCTTGTATGGTACCAGGAATGGAACATCTGCAAACTTATATAGTGAATGAATAACTTTACCCTGCAATTAAAAAAATGCATTAGATCAATAAACAAATAAGTGAGCTAGATCTCACTCTGTCTGTATTGGACATATTGCTTGAATGAAGTGGCCAGTAATACTGGAGATAGATCCTAAAAAATTTAAAAACACTGAACAGTTAAAAATTCTACACGTAGCAAAGAAAACCTGTTCACCTTGATACCAGCAAGAGATCCCAATATGTGAGCCCCAGCTTCTTCCTCTGTCTTTTCTTTATCTTTCTCAACTTCAAACTTTGGTTTCCAATATTTGTCCCGGTATTCCTTGGCATCAGAAACGTCATCAGCAATCAAAATATTGTCAAACAACATTCCATCCTGCACAGTCCAGATCTCAATTCCTATAGCAGCAATTGCTTCCAAGTTTGGACGATCCAACTCAAAATAATCTGGATTAGGAATCTGTCGAGGTTTCCAGATTCCCTTGTAGTTTGAATTGTCAATCATAGGTGGATACCATTTTCCTTTGTAGTTAGGATTCCTCTTAAGTGGCCTTTTCCATTTGCCACAACCTAGTGACACTTCACATTTAGGATTTGAAATCTTAGGAGCTTCCCATTCCCCATCTTCTTCATCATCCCAATCATCAGGTTTCATAGCCTCCAGGTCATCTATTTCCACCAGCTCATCATCTAGCCACCCTTCGGCCTTCTCTGACTCGAGATCCTCAATTTCCATAGGTGCTTCCGCATCCCAGTGATCAGGCTTCTTAGCTTCTGGATCTGGAAACTTAGCTCGCTCGTCCCAATCCTCGGGTTTCTTGTCATCAGGATCAGGTATTGTCTTAGGAGGCAGAACGGGAGGATCAAAATCATCAGAAAGAAAATGAGCAGTCTTCTTTTCTTCTCCATCAATGAGAATCCTGACTGTGCTATTTGGATAGATGATTGCAGTATATATGTGAGTGACTTTATCAGCTGTAGGAACTGGAGAGTATTTCAAATGGTGCTCAACATACTTATCTGTCTTAGGGTGTTTATGGCGAAAGATGAAGTGGACTTTGTTGGTAGCCCCACATTTATCAGGACCAAACATGATAGAATAAGGAGACTCGTCATCGAAGTGTTTTGGGTCCCATCCAGCATTCTGGGGCATTAAAAACTTCAAATATGCACCCCCACATTCCAGCCCATTCTGTGTCTTCAGATCATATTGCAGAACCACTGGGTCATTATTGAAATCCACTTTTGGTATCTCAACCACTATACCATATTTCCTTGCCTTCTCGCTGACAAGCAAGCCATAATCATCATAAGCATTATTTTTTCCATGCTTCCAATTTCCTGTGAAAGTGGAAGAATGTCAATATATTTCCTCATCATATAAAAATTATTTAACGATCAAAGGAGCCAAACAAATAATCTAGATTGAAAGTGCGCTAATTGCCTATATCAGTCAAAATTTTATTTTTCAGTATGTACTATGAACTCCAAAATTTAGAATCCAAAGTTCATTAACTACTAGTAAAACCAAGATTGGGTCTTACATTACAGTGTCAAAAGCATAATTGCAAAAAAGGACAATCTTTATCCCAAGAAAATAATTACATAAATTTACTTTACCTTCATAATCTTTCTTATTAGATGGAATCCAATGACCCTCCCATGGCTCATCAAAAGATTCAAAAAACACCTAAATTCAAAAATAAACTTCATCAAAAAGCATACTCTCAAACTATTCCCACACAAACACAAACAAGCAAGAGCAACATATATAATAAACTTGATCTAAAGGCACAAAACCTTGCTCCATCTCTACACTAAACAAAGAAGTGTGGCCCTTAAAAAACATAAATGTATGAAGAAATTCAAATCGATGATGTTCCAAGCAATACGTAACTTAAGGATATAAACAATGAAGATCTAAAAATTCAAAAAATTTAAGACACTCCCTGTAAAAAGGGAAAAAATGATGAGAGTATATACACATTCAATCCTATTATAATATGTGTTTCTGATGGAAATTCAACAGAAGTGGTGGATAGTCCAATCCCACAACCCCGCGGTATAAAAACCATCATCAAAGACAATAAATATCTAATTGATAATAAATGGATGATTTACATGCACAACAATATTTTCTGTTGAGATGGCATGCTTATCCTAGCAGGAACATTTGGAGGACAACACAAACCAGTTGACCAGTGGCCCATTAATCCTAGCCATTTTCCAAACAACATCATCAAACAAGTTCTCAGGGTGGACATTGCCATTCCTGACTCGAACGATGATAACGACTAACCCCTCTTCTTCTTAAAGTCTATTTCATTATTGTTATCCCCATTTTGTGGGATAACTAAGGAGATGATGTCTTGATGCCCTCAGGTTGCAGATATGGAGTGTCGAGAGACCACATGACCAGCAATGTCCACTTGCACATATGGAAGCCCGCTCTATCACCACATTTTGATCCATTGTCAGTGCATCCACCACACCAGCTAGCTTCTGGAAGGCAGATGGGTCTTGCTCCATGCGGTACAAGTCAGGTATTGTGGCTGGTAATCACCCTAATATTTGAGGCGTTTAAACATGTTGTATTTAAGTTGCTTTTGATTATAGAACACCTGCTTGGACATTATTCTTTTGACCCTGTTTCACCTTGCTGAGTGTCGTAGATTTCCTAGTAAGTGGCCAACCTTTGGGGAAGGTTTGCGACTGGAGGTCCCTTGAGGGGTTATCATACCATTCCTGACCATACTTACCACTTTCTGCTCATTACACTCCCATCATATTGCCCTCTTCTAGGCCCTTTGACTTTAGTGACCCAAGAAGGGCATGTACCTCATTTCATGGGAAGAAGGGGCTGAAGGCCCAGGGGGATGATTGTTGGCAAAAGATAAGAACCTAAAATATAAACCTTCTAGATGCTCACCCCGTAGGGTCTTGAGAACGATGAACTGCTTCTCTTGAAAGAATTGAAGACCTGCACAATATCAAACACATAATAAATATCCCGCTTGAATACAAGACTAACAAAAGTGCGTTACAATGCTTTACATGGTTACCCCTATGGCACTTTGTGGACCTCTTCTTTCAAGTGACACCGTGTTACTGCCCCCCAAGCTAATCGATTCACTATTGAGAGTACACACGTGTTTGGATCATTGATTAATTAATAAATGGCAATAAATGGGCTTGGAAAAAGGTTGCATTGAGGAAGAAGGTGCAACACACCCCCTACAAAGGCACCCATAAATGAAATAATACAAGCTCTTGTATGTCATGAAACTCATTGACCTATGAAGTCTAACCCCCTATCCACCTCATCATCCACTACATGACCTTGAAGGGGCATCCTTGGAAGCATCCCCTACTTGAGGGTTTTGGTCTGCCCAATAGGACTTTTATGACACCCCTCCCATACCTAAACTTAGTCAATTGTATAGGGTCTTGGAGCATTTGTTTAATTTGATGAGGTAGTTTTGATGCACATGTTTAAGTGCCTTGTTTATTAGATGTGGTTTTCACTTGCCATGATATTTTGACTTGAGATCCTTGTTGATATTTGGGAAGCATCGGAAAGACATTCTACTAGATTAATAATTAATAATATGATTATTAATTATTAAACAATATTATTAATATAATAATATATTTATATAAGGTATAAATATATATCATAAATAAGTAGTTATTTATGATGATATTTATTATCCAAGGGATGCATCCTTTCATGGATGGTCACCACATGTTCTATATATATGGAACACTCATCATTGTAACAACACATTTTCATATACAATATCATCTCTTATGAAAAGTCAACATGGTATCAGAGCGAGATTGGGCTTGACTCCCTCAAAGGAGGGCCCAGGAAAATGAGAGTAGAGTAAAGTCTTGGGAGTGTTAAATTTATGGGGTTGTTGCAATCTCTATGTACAACATTTTAACTTTTTACTCCTACCTAAATTATAGAAAGAATTCCATAAATTATGGTGGGCAGTAAATTCTAGTAAAAATGTCTAATTACCTAAATATGAGGAATGTACTGCATATTTACTTCTACCTATATTTATGCAAAGAATCGCTTGAATTATGGAGGAACAATTTAACAAAGTCAAATACTATGTGAATGGATTATAACCAAATTAATCTTTGGGTAGTTACGGGTATTCTCCAACTATTTATAAAAAAGAAAATTTAATTTAATTTTCAAAGAGACGTGTCTCTTTAGATCAATTTAATATTACTATAAAAAAACACAACAATAGACACACATTTTTTCTCTCTCACACGTGGGAAGTGATCTAAGGAAGAGACCGAAGTTTCTAAGTAATTGAAATTTTCTGAGTATAATTACTTAGTGATGTTCTAGAGTTTACTAAATTAATATCGTTGGAAGTAATTACCACTTGCGGAAAATTGTGCTTGTCTAATTTAACACTAGAAAATTAACATGGTTAGTCGTATGACATAGAGTATATGATGGATGTGTGTTGGTCATAGTAGAAGACGTATCATTTCGAGGGTCATTGTATATAGTTGTGCACAAGATAAATTGATCTCCTCTAGGAGAAGCTTTTTGTTGTTCTTCTTTCTTGTTTCGAGCAAGTCACAGGTAATAGCTCTGATAAGGAGCCATAATGACAGTCGCAGAAAGCAACATGAAGCAAGATTATCCATACATAGAGTTGTGATCATCCATGTAATGAAGAAGAAGAGGGGGTCAACACATGCAGAGAGAGCAGATGACTCCGAAGACTATATAGCCTCAGAGGGAGTGATGGCTTTAGATGTTATCACAGGGTAGTGGATGTTATGATGACATGTTGTAGATATTGGAGAGATACCTACT
>SNQJ01S0016001.1:68521-90566 GCA_010110895.2 Picea sitchensis
GTGAGCCGAACTCAAGCTCACGTTTGCAAGTGTGTATAAGGATGGCAACAGGGGTAAGATAAGGGTTGTTGACCCCTTATCTTATGTTTTACCCTAATTAAGTGGACAAACTATGTTTTAGACATTTTGCATAAATAGAGATCATGTGAATCTCATTTCATAACATAACTCTCCCATTGTGAGAAGTACTTGGCTGAAATTTGCACCCTCCTTGGGCAACCTTCTCTCTCTTGTGCTCTTTTATCTTGGTTTCTTTATGCTATTGGTGGAAGAAGTAGTGCGCTACCCTTCTTGGAGCTTTTCTTTGGCATCTGTCGTGGATTTATCTTGATAAGAGGAAGTTTATCTTGTCATCTCTTGAACTAGGTAAAGGTTTATCTTATTGATGCTTCATTGCTTAGTTACAAGTTTGATTTGCTAGATTTCTTGGGGAGTATAAGGATTTGCAACCCCACCATTATCTATCATTTTGTCTAGAAATTATTTGTTGCACAAGGTCTTACTAGGAGAAGTAAAAGGGTTTACACCCTCCTAGTATTTCCTAACTTAACATTTTTTTGCCTTAGGGAGTAAGAGGGTTTACACCCCTAAGGAGATAGAATTGTTTATCTCTTTATTTACTTGACTCCATAACCCAATAGCTAAAGGCACTAGTATAATTGCAATCGAGAAATAAAATATTGCAATGGTTAATGATTTGAAGGTTGTCTAAGTTGGATTCGATTATTTGCTCTATAAGCTTGATTGAGCCACTAGGGTGTCATCTTTGCTCAAGCAGTTCTTGCTGATGTTATAAACTTTATCTACAGCCATTAGGGCTGCAGAAACCCTAATCAAACTTCTCAAATATGTCTTAAATCAACCACTAAGAGTTGCCTAAAGTTTGCCCACCTAACCTACTAGGCCTAACGCATCTCTTGGTAGATTTTGGGGAAGTTTTAGTGGCTGATTTTCTTGCTGTAATAATTTGTTTGTTACAGCAAATAAGGCTGAATAATATCTCTGCAATACTATTGTGTAACAGCCTTGTTTCATTGCTAAATTCAGATACTATCTTACTTGAGTTGATCTAGTTGTTTCTAGTTTATCTCTTGCTCTTTCAACTAGACTTTTAGCAACTTGTTTGCAGCATTCATTATCATTTTCATAGCTGATATATACTGCTACTAACTGCTGCAATTAGGGACAGCAAGCCTAACTTGCTTGTCCATCATATATTTGGTCTTGTATCTTTGTTTTCCTTGTGTCTCGGGCAAGTACAAATCAGCATCAGCAAGGTCTACTACTTCTTGGCAACCTTGGCTGCCATCAAAACCTTATTCAAGCCCTTCACACATAGCAACTTGACCTATAGGGGCATCCTGTTAAATTTTTAATTAAATAAAATACCTAGGCAAGTGTTTCTCATCCCTAGGCGCCTAAGGGGTGAGAAAGTGCCTAATGTGGGCCCTAGTCATTTAATTTGTGAGATGCAAATTAAAAGGTGACTTTATGACTTTATAGTGAGGGTGAATGAAGAGACATCAAATCTCAGCCACACATCTAATCTAATCTCAGTCATTGGATTGGAAAACTCCTCACCTACCTCAAGAGGTCAATTAGGGTTGAGGGGCGCACCCATTTTTGGGTTGTTCATGCATTTTTGTTGAGAGAGAAAAAAGAGAAGAGAGAGGTCGAGCTTTGAGAAGAGAGACAGCATTTGCAGGAGGAGAGGCATGCATCCCAAGGCAAACAGTAGGCACGGATTACGAGGCAGCAGACAACATTTAATATCAGTCTGTATAGTACGGATTTGAGGGACCGTACAACATTTATTGTGCATAGAAATCGAGAACAACAGCACGGATTTCTGGGAAGATTGGCACGCATTCCAATGTTGTCGTACAGTACTTTTCAGGCACAAAAATCGATGAAGGTGCTGGGCACGATTTTCTAGGTAAAGAAAATCCGTACAGTCCATACGAACTTGCACAAAAAACGAGGGCCATACTGCCATAAGTTTTGGGCACGATTTTCAAGGTGTTGGGCATGTTTTTCAAGGCATTTGCTAAGCTGGGTTTTTCGTACAGTTGCAGCAAAGATTTGGCACGCATTTCGAGGACAGCTCGTACAACATTTAATGTTGTGATAGTCGTACAGTGGTACGGATTTCTGGTTCAAAAATTGAGGAGCAAGCTACAGGAATGTCCAGATAAGTTTGTAAATTTCTGAAAATGAATATGTTGTAAAAGAATTTCTCAAAAGCCCATAAATAATAAAAAGCCCTCTCTCACTGGTTTTCTTCTTGTGGGTTTTTCCAGGGTCGATGTTAGATCGAAAATTTCTGTGTCATTAATTTTTTGAGTTTTATATGCTGCTGATATTTTATTTCTGCGTTATAAACGATGTTCAAAATCCTCATGTTTCAATTCTGAAATTAATTTTCTGTTGTGTATTTAATTGCTGATATAAAACTGGGTTTGGGCATTAAACATTGGCTGAAAAATCAGCGAGACTGAAACTGGGTTGGGGTCTGAAAATTTACACATCCATTCATACATCACATTTTCTGTCTCATTTCCTCCTAGGGTCGCCTGGATTGCCCCCTTGAGGTGATTCTATCATCTCTAAAGTGACGGGAATACCTGCCTAAGGTGACMATGGGTAGGTGTTCTCAAGGTTGTCGTCGTTTGGTGGTTGGGTCAGGCTTTTCCCAACCTACAACTTGTGCGATAACAATTACTATTCTAATGTTGTATTTTATAGCTAACTCCCTATGATTTGTAGGGTTTTCTTATTGTTCCTCAAGCTTTAGGATTTTCTCTTGCACTCTTGACACATGCCATTTGTACTCCCTAGATCACTTTTTTGATATGCGGTGCTTTCTAGTCCTATTGACCTATTCTAGTCGTTAATCGAAAAAATTTATATAATTTCATTTCTCAAGTTCATTGTAGGTATCAAAATTGGGGTATAAATATAGAAATGTAGGGTTTTCATTTGACCAAAGAGGACTGGATATTTGATTTAACTTTTTCGAACCAAAGATTTATAATTAGATCGACCAATAATTGCTACTCTTGAGACATGCCTTTTGTACTCCCTTTATCGCTATTTTGGTATGCAGTACTTTCTAGTCCCATTGACCCATTATAGTCATTGATAGAAAAAAAATTATAATTTAATTTCTCGAGTTCATTGTGTATTACCCCTTCTTAAAAATACTTTAAGGGTGCCTTGAAATAGACAAACTCTATTTCAAGCTTCATGTACTAATAAACACTCATCCTAACAATTAAACTATCTATTGTTTACATATTTTCTAAACTTATCTAAATTTTATATAAATATCGAAAGGTAGGTTTTTCATTTGACCAAAGGGGATTGGACATTTGATTTAACTTTTTCGAAGCAAACATTTATATTCGGATCAACCAATGGCCCTATCAACTTGCCAAAAAAATTATTGATTTCACAGATATGTTCCTATTAAGAAACATGTCATTCATTACAAATTTGACTAGTCTTTCTACAATGAAGTTCTTCCCTTTTCTCATATTAATAGAGGTATAAGTGCCTCCATTAAACTTACATCCTATAGTTCATTATGCATCCTCCCTAAAGGTTGTCTAGTCCATCTTCACCCCTTCTTTTCACCAAGTTAAATGACATAATTGAAATATCCAATATGTATTCTCTACAGGATATGATATATTTATTCATCTAGTAGCGTAGCCCTACCTTTCATTCCTATGGCCTCACACTAACTACCCATAACCTTGATACATGCTTCTAGAGGTTTTGCTTCACATATTTATACATAAAAATCCCACTAGCAAACATTCGTGTAAATAGCCAAGAGGGCTAGAAAAAAGAAACAATTATAAGTTGAAAGACATCATGAGTGAGGCAAGAGAATGATGTAAATAACTCTAAAAAAATGAACATAAAATCATATGAGAATGACTAAAGGACAAAGAGGAGGGGAGTATAGCCATAAACAAATGCACCAGAGATAAAAGAGCCAAGTATAGCGAAAATTTCAGACCAAGTCTTCTCACAATGAGGGAGAGTTATCTTAAAATGAGATCTTATGATCTCTTATTTATACAAATGTCACCAAGGTGACTTATCCACAAATTAAGGAGTAAAACACAAGATTAGGGGCCAACAACCCTAATCTTGCCCCCTTTTACAAAGTAATTCATTTAAAATTCACTTTTGCACATACGAAAACCCTAATTTTAGAAGGGTGTCTCCCCTTCAGGGGACGTCTTGCCACTTTGAGGAAGTCGTTGGTGTTGGAGAAGCATGGGTAGGCCTCCAAAGGCCACATGTCAAGCATCTAAGCACTCTCACCATGGTGAAGACCCTCCATGTGTCAAATGAGTAGCACCTCACCGCCATGCCCTAGCCCCCCAAGCATGACGTCAAGCTCAAAAATAGGACGTTTTCCAAGCCCATTAATTGCCTTTTATCTTTCTTTCTTTGTATTTTCTTTCAATATAGCATAAGGAGAGATTGAAGGTCACTACCCTGGCGTGGTGACCAGATGATGACAATGTCACCCACAAACACCTAGTGGAAATGAGAAGACTGGCTCGTGATGAGACCCCCTTTCTCTTAGCCATGCAACTGAGAGCCATTGCCCTGGTTTGGTGACCAAATGATGACAATGTCATACCACTAAATATCCATGGGCGTCATAGGTCGGCTCGTGATGAGACCTCCTATCATTCAACTAACCATTTAAGCATTATTTATTATATTGTGGGTCCCCTTTCTTAAAGATAAGTGTTTTATTGCTTTCTTGGGTGATCCCTAGGCGAAGCATCTGGAAGGTTTATATAAGGCTTTTATCTTTTACCCAACATCAACCCCTCTGGGCCTTCAGCCCCTTCTTCCCATAGAATGAGGGACAACACCTTCTTGGGTCAATACACCCTAAAATCCCAAGAGATAAGGAAATGAAGGGGAATAACGATGGAAAGTGGTAAGTATGGTCAGAAACGATACGATGGCTCAATAAGGGAGTACCTAGTAGCAAACCCATTCCCAAGGAAGACCACTTACTAGGGCACAATGTCAACCACCAAGGTGAAGCAGGGCAAAAGGCATAATGTCCAAGCATATATCATGAAATCTAGAGCAATCTAAGATACAACATAATCAAATAGCTTTAATATTGAAATGATGCTCACCATAACACTGACTTGTACCTCATGGAACAAGGCCCACTACCTTCTGGAAGCCAGCTGGTGTGGTGGATGCCATCTACAAACCTGTGACCATCTGTGGTGGTGAGTGGGATTTTCATCTGTGCAAAGGGTATTGTTGGTCAAGTAGTCTCTCGGCACTCCATATCTACAACTTGAGGGCCTCGAGACATAATCTCCTTAGTTATCCACAAAATGGGGATAACAAGGGGTATTACGAAAAGTTGGCCATTCAAAGAAGAATTAAATTTGCATGAGGTAGAAGGATCAAGGAGGTTTGTGCAAAGAGATCTCCCTACCACCATATGCACTCCCATGAGCCACCATTTACTACTACAACCTCGAAGGGGGATGTAATATTTACTTGGTCAAATACATGAGTGATTATTTGTCAACACCTTTAGTGACCAACCTACAATCTCAAGTTTGTTTTGTTTTGCCAACTTTCCTTCTTTGCATCCCTAAGTCAAGCGTAAGGGGGGAAGGGGAGATAAAGTGTAATGAACCAACTGGCTCATATAACGATGATCTGAAACAAATCCACAACAAACATCAGATGGTTTAATGGCTCAACTCAAATGCAACACACTTAGCAAAACAAGAAGATTGGCTATGAAAGCAAAGCTCGAGGCTACGAAGTTGATGACGTGGTCGGAGGATGCAGTTGACAATATGAAGGGCCCCATGCTTGTTCAATCCACTATTGGGGGCCTCCAACCTACTACATTTCCAATGAAAGCACAAAAGAATTAAAACTAAAGAAAAGAAAGACAAATAACAATGGAACTATAATTGGAACACTCCTAGCAAAAGGACAAAGGAGAAGAAGGGTGTTAGACTTGGGGAGATGAAGAGTTGGGGATGCATGGCCTTCCAGTTGATCCCAACAAGCCAATATTTCCTATAAACTATTGCAGAGTGATGGAGAAGGGGTTCTTTGGCAGAGAAGAGAGGAAATGTTGAGGTAATTCCTATGATTGTAATTTGTATTGCTCCAAATAGCCAACCCTAGAGAAAACCCAAAGGAAAAACTCCAACACCAATTGTCTTTGCTTAGTATTTATTACTCAGCAATTACAGAGTTGGTGAATAATGGTGTATAATGGATTTTGTGATTGTGGTTTTGTTGTTTGTTTGCTTTAGTAGGTGAATTTTTGCGTCTATAACATTCAATATAACCGCAAATCGTTGACTGTTAAATCCCTCCACAATGCATATGGTATACCTACAACTCAAATTCTCCTTCAATTGAATTGTTTGTAGGTAAGCACAGCCCAACTGCTAGTTGTTTGAGTGTTGGTATTGTTTACTATGCACTCTCCTTCACCTACGATTCACTCATTTGTTAATTCGTAGAAGCATTCACACCTTTAATTACCAAATCCATCGCCACATCACTAAAATAAGTTTGTTGGAATCATTGATTTTTAGCTACAAATTAATTTTTGGTTGCTCCTATTCATTGGTATACCATATCGACTTGAGTGTTGTGTAAACCACATGCTACAATACCTAGTTGCATTTTATCCTCTGTGTAGAGTGTAAGGAATGCTACCTATAGCCATCCCTTTGTTATGTTCAAGCCTAAAACACCAACACGCACCACAACCAATCACCCTCAAGTTATGAGCATTGGCTTTTACCTACAACAATCCTTATACAAATAATGAATTGATATTTAGTTAATGTTAGAAAACTAATCCTTGGGATTATGGTATATTGTGCATATTATTGTAAATCTAAGTTGCACGATATGGGGAAAGGGGATCCTCATATAATATGTTATATATATAGTACATTATATATATATATATATATATTATAGACATTATATTGAAACTTCAAAAGAAAGCACTATGAATAATGTACTATATATAGAGTACATTATATATAGTACTATATATATAATATACTATATATATAGTACATTATATTGAAAATTCAAAAGAAAGCATTATGAATAAATGAGCAAGAACATTTAAATGACAAACAATGTTCCACCGTCACTTATATCAGGATCCTCATCATGAGTATCACCCTTTGCCTCTACCTCAATCCTCCAGGGACATCAATCAACAACACCCAATTTTAACGAAATTGCCTAATCCAAGCCTTAAAATATGGTAGAAAAAGCTTAACATGCCTAATCAATGATTTAGGTTTGAGTGAAGGGTACATTTTTTCTGAGGCCATAAAAGAGGAGTTCAACAATCAATACCACCAACATCGAGGTACATAAAGGTCTTGGTGCTCTTGATTAAATATCAATTCCATACCCTCGTACATAATAGAATCCAATGAAAATGTTGCAATCCTACCAATCCTAAAATTTTGAAAACTATTACGTCCGCTAAATTTTGAATGGGATATGAAATTCTACTTTCTACATATGAAGTCTAATGAGGTTGGAACCACTCTCAAACATCCTGAAACAATTAATAATAATGTTAAAAATTTAAGTAAAAGGAACCCAAATTAATTAGGGCATTAATACCCACATTGTGGGACCCCGCAGACAAATTAAGGCAAAATTAGGCAACATTTTTTGGAAACGTGTTGTACGGATGTCTAATACGACCTTGAAACGCATTTCAAGCCGTACAAAACACATTTCCCACACATGAAACATTGGGAAATGCATTTTGCATGGACTGAAACTTGTTTCGGCATTTCAAGATGGAAACGTGATTGGTACGAGGGGGCGCATTTCCTACAACATAGTCGTAAATATTTAATTTAGATAAATATGAAAAGTCATAGGTGAATAGGAAGAGTCATCGAACCCCTTGGAAGATGAAACCAAAGATTATAACTCATTGTATTTATATATGGCTCACATTAATAAAATTATTCCAATCGGGAGTGTTGAGAATGGACGAAAATTAGTTCAAGATATTTTCCAAAAAGAAATTTTCGAAAAGTAATTCTATTTTGTAATTCACTTTAGTTAAAAAGTGAAAGTCTTATTTTTAGCAATTGAGTCTTAAAAGTGTATTTCATGCATACATGACTTAGACTAGGAGTAATCACAAAAATAGATTAGGGTTTTGGTCTCAACTAAAAATATAAAGACGGGTCAAGATGGAGAGTTCAAACACACAAGAACACTTGAGCAATTGAACAATAGAGAGAGGGAAAGAGAGCAGGCAGCCAGGAATTGTACATTCAACCTAACTTTTGCTAGATGCCTTGACTTTTGCTCATGGCTCACAAGGCTTGACTAGGCTCATAGAGGTTGTACGTTCCCCCTTACTTTTGCACTAGTCTGTTATGCTCACAAAGGTTGTACGTTCCCCCTGACTTTTGCACTAGATTGTCTACGCTCACAAAGGTTGTATCTTCCCCCTGACTTTTGCATTAGACTTACATGACTTTTGTCTAAGACTTACAAGACTTCTTCCTTTGCCTTGGTTAGACCATAAGATCATATAGCATCTCGTTCGTCCTGACTTTTGGTTTGACTCACAGAGGTTGTACGTTCCCCCCAGGCTTTTGTCAATACCTCACAAGACTAGTTGATTCTCCAAATCTCCTTGGCTAGCCTCAGGGTGGCCCACATGGCCTCTCATTGGAGAATGATGGTCGATGCTGTCAAATTTAACAAGACGCTCATAAAAATGGATTTAATGACACCATGAGCCATGAAGTAAGCTCTAAAACCATATGACTATCACACTTACTCTTGAAGGGTTTTTACTTTCCCTATCACTCTCGGGACCTATCCCTCTACCTAGGTTATTTTATTTCCTATCTAGATGACACACCTAATAGGGTTGAATGAAGGCCCTCCCATACTTTAACTTGTCAACTCACATGGGGTCCTGGGTCAGTCTGATGTTGAAAGGAATACCGAGGTGAATTGTCTTATATGCCTTATGTCTTAAGTTACATCTTACTTTGCATGCTTTAAGGACTAGTGTTTCTTATGAACTTTGGCTAACCATGTTTTATAATTTGATTTGTCTTGGATGGCCCTGGCATGGTTCTTTGAGGGACGTCCTGGGCTTGTACCTAGGACGTTGTGCCCTTATTGCAAGACCTTGGCATGTGTGATGGAGAGCAGTGGGTCATTTGCTTTCAAATCCTCAGAACCCTGAACAATGGACAGATGGGCTTGGTTTGAGCAGATTCAGTCATGATGGCACACAGATGGGCTCGAATCCCATAGGTTGGGAAGACTACCCCGGAGCTTATTCCTCACCCAGATCAGGGACGCTGCAGTAGCAAACAGTCAGAGACATGGTAGAGACGAGATGCAGCACCCCAGAGCCTGAACGCAGCACTCAGATCCTGGACATTAAGCCTAGATTAATGATGATGTCATCTTCTAGGGTTTGATGGAGCTAGGGTTTAGAGGATTCATGGGGTATTGACGATGATTGGCATGATTCTGAGTGGGGAGAGACATCATTTGACCCCACTCCATTCTACGTTGATGCCACGTGACCTTTGGAGGCCCCCTCCTTGCCTAAGGAGGCTTGACATCTCACACGTGTGGGCTATTTTGATTGTATTTTGCATTTATTGCACTTTGTAGAGGTTAAATGAGGGGTCGGCCCCACTTAAATCAAATGTTGTGTTATGTTTGTGGGCAAAAGTGTAGCACTTTGCCTCGTATAAAAAGGCAAGCACTCACTTTCATTTTGGATCATGATTCTCTCACCATTTGTGAGACTACTTCTAAAATTTTTGCCCTTTTAGAGTTACTAGCTCTTTCTCTCTCATGCGTTATGCTTGGAAAGGATCTTCTATGTATGGTTTGTTGATTTTGGATGAATATTTCTGCAATTAGGGTGAAATTCTCTTGGTTTCTTGGATGAAGTAAACTTCTGCAATTATTGTTTATGTTATTGATATCTATGGTAAAATTGCTACTTTGTTGCATGATTTTGAGTGGGGAGAGGCATCATTTGACCCCACTCCACTCTGGGTTGATGCCACGTGACATTTGGAGGCCCACTCCTTGCCTAAGGAGGCTTGACATCTCACACGTGTGGGCTATTTTGATTGTATTTTGCATTTATTGCACTTTGTAGAAGTTAAATGAGGGGTCGACCCCACTAAAACCAAATGTTATGTTATGTTTGTGGACAAAGGTGTAACGCTTTGCCTCATATAAAAAGGCAAGCACTCACTTTCATTTTGGATCATGATTCTCTCACTATTTGTGAGACTACTTATAAAAATTTTGCCCTTTTGGGGTTACTAGTTCTTTCTCTCTCATGCGTTATGCTTGGAAAGGATCTTCTATGTATGGTTTGTTGATTTTGGATGGATATTTCTCCAATTAGGGTGAAATTCTCTTGGTTTCTTGGATGAAGTAAAGTTCTACAAGTATTGTTTATGTTATTAATATCTATGGTGAAAAAGCTACTTTGTTGCAAGAAGTCTTGTTTGTTGAAACTCTAAGAGAGGAACATAAGTGCTTCTTCCTCTCACAAGGTTATATTTGTCTAAAATTGGTTAATTGTCCTTGCTAAGGTTAGAACCCTAAAGCCTTAAAGTGCTATCACTTTAGGATTTTAGCCCTAGATAATTGATCTTTGAGCTAGTTGAAGCTACAAGAAGGGAGGAGCGATTTTCACCCTTGAAAATCTTGAGGGTTAAGAGCCAGCATGCACTATTTTGGCTGGCATTCTGAGATTCTCCCAAAGTTTAGCACTTGTGGTTAGCAAAGGTTGGTTCCCATCAAAGGCAGGTATATGATCGATACATGGTCGTTTGGTTCAGAGTTAGAGTTGGCTTGGTTTCCCATGCATTTTGAGAGAGATGTTTACATACAGCAGGCGTTACTACTTTTTAAGAGGCACGGTTTGAGTGGGTCTCTTGACAATTTGGAGCAGTTCTAAGCATACATGGAGAGTCCTTGCATGATTCTAGGCCTGATAGCACTTTTCCGGGCAACATGCAGAAACTTTCTATTTTTAGCAGTCCATATTCATATTCCGAGCATATATTGTGGATCCTTGCGACATTCTGAGCCTTTTGGATATTTTCCAGGATGATTTCGCACAATTTACTATTTTTACCAGGTTGAGCACCAAGGCTCGCATGTCAATTCGGATTGCAGATTTGAATCCCTTACAGAAAAACAATTTGAATGAGTATAAAGTCAAAGGCATTCGGACAACTTTCTATTTTTAGCAGTGTCTATTTTTAGACAGTGACATGTGTGTTGAGATTTGTACCTTGGGAGGTGTTCCCCATGTGCTTTTTGACCTCCTTAGCACATGAGGGAAGGACATGACACTTTGTACCTAGTACTTTTGTCTATTTTCACTTTGACTTTGGTTAAAGTGAAATTTGGTTACTTTTGGATAAAGTAGTATTAAATCACTTTGGGGTGATTTTGGAGACATAAGTGGACTTAGGAAACTTAACCCAAAAGTGGGTTTATGATTTAGAGTTGATTGGGGAGATCTCATCCATTCCTTTGGATTGATCTCAACCATTGATTCTTAGGTTTTCTATTCTTGCCCTAAGAGGCTGCAAAGGGTCTAAGGAGGGCGCACTTGTTCATGGAGAGTTTTGCTCATGAGGAGAGGAGAACTCAAGCTATGGAGATGAGATCAGTTGCATGAGGGAGCTTGGAGGAGGTCGCTAGCTTTCCCTGTGGGAGGCTTGGAGCAGCTTGCTTCATTATTTTACTGGAGCTATTCTACAGTTGAGGAGGGCGCATGAGTTTGGTAGACTTATTCCTTCCTGGTAGAATATCTAGCCATCAGATTTCAATGAGGTCAGTTGCAGAGTGAGGACATCAGTTGGAGCTTCATTCCTGTGGAGGGGTTTTCAGTTCTGACATCACAGATGATTTATGGAGCAGTTACAGTGGTTCTGGCAGTTTGCATGAGGGGCGCACCATCCAGGGGCACATCTGCTTGATAGAGCTTGTGTATCAACTCAGTTGGAGTTGCTATTATATCAGGTTCCATCATTTATTGTGTTTACTGTAACCCTTACTTGCTTTTCCTCATATATACATATAGATCTCAAACTGGTTTTCCCCGGGGGGGGTTTGTCCAGGGTCATGTTGACCAAAAATACTGTGTCTACAAATGCATGCTATTAGTTCTTAGATCTGTTCATTATCAGCAGTTAAACAATGTATTAGGTGTGTTATATTTATTTGAGTTGCATGTACTAATTTCCTATGGCAAAAACGACATGCTAGAGCACCCAAATCGAAAATATAACCATAACAATCAGCTCAAATGTTCATGAACTGTTGGCTGTTATAAAACAGCAGAAAACTAAAACAAAGACAGTGAAAACTTAGAGCCTTTGCTTGGTCAAAGACAGACCAAGAAGGCAAGCTGATAGGACCTGGAATTTTCACAATGTGGCGATGTTCTCCTAGTCTACCTGAATGATGTGGACAATTTCCTAAAATTTAGGAGTTGGATTCTATTTTTAGAAAGTTCTATATTCAACAGGTACGGTCATCATCCATGCAGTGCCAAGTGGCACTATCCCAAGTCGACATGTGGCAGATCTACAGAGTGATGTGGCATCCACCTAGCATAGGGCGCATTTTCCCAAGACTTGAGCATATAATAAATAAATTAATCGAGATAAGGGAGTCGCATAACTGGGCCTAAATTTAATCGTATATTCCTTTGTATAATCACCTCTCCACTTGCCATGGCATCAACTCCATAAAATTCGCCTTCAGTTGAGTTTAATCCGTGATTTCCTAAAAAATAGGCAATCCCTAAAAAATAAGACGAAATTCCCCAATCAAGGCTTAATTTTCTCATTAACTTGTCCTCACTCGACATATCTTCACTTTCCATGCATCAATTTCCTTAAATTCCTCTTAATTTGCTTTTAAACGCAAATTTCCTAAAATTTAGGAAAATCCCTAAAACATAGGACGAATTTCCCCTTCGCTAAAACTCACTCATTACTTGGCCAAATTTAGCATTAAACATGTGTTTAATTCTTAATTTATTCCTCCATGCATTAACTCTCCTATTTTTCACATGAGTTAACACTCTTTCCATTCCCTCATGCGCATTAATTCCTAAATTTCCCACTCACACTTATTCCCTCATGCACATTAATTCTTAAATTTCTCACTCACACTTATTCCCTCATGCGCATTAATTTCTATTTTATTCACACCCATCTCCTATATATTGGATGGTTTTCATTGGTTATTGGCGGGTGCATAGTGTCTCTCTCATTCTCCTCTCTCTTCTTCTCTAGTCTAGTGGTTGAGCAAAGTAGTCATTGTACCAGTTGTAGGCTTGCCAAGTGTGGCGCAATCAACTCCCTTGTAAGCTTGAATCAATAAAGAAGTGTGTGTTTGTCTTCAAACCTCTTTTCTTGGAGGTACTATGGTAAATTTGTGATCTGATTTGTCATTTTATGAACTATTTATTGTGATTATTTCGATCCTTCGAATAGTTTTTCTGCATCTTTTCCAGCCTATTATCATTGTGCTAACCCTGCAGGTTCCCTCCAAACGAAAAACAATCACTTTTCCTCATCATTTTGGGCCGCTTTTACATGCTGTCCAAAACAAACAGCTTGTTGATTTTTGGTTTTTAACACAAATATCAGAATTTAGATCAGCAGCAAGGAGCTTCAGTGTGCCTAGGGACTCCCCCTAGAGGCTAGCAAGCACTAGCCCAAACAGAGAGGGGTTTGGTCAGTGACAATTTGGGGCCTTACTCCTTTAATTAGCCTAGTTTTTACCATTGTCTGAACACATATATCAGCTCAGATTGGAAGGTAAAAATTTGTGCTAACACGCTACAAGAAAGGAGGAACGATTTCTAGGGCCCAAATGTACTTGCACGATAGACGTCCTTCTCCTCAAAATCTAAAACCTAAGGCCCAAATGTGCTAGCACCTTAAGGTTTAGATCCTACCTCTTGGTTTCAAGTAGATCAACCTTCAAGCTTGGTTCCATTTGAAGACTCCGTAGCCCTAGAAAGGCACTAATCTAGAAACAACTCTTGTGGTGAAAGTGATTGATAAAACCTCTTTTAAATCTCTCAAGTATTCTACTAACTCTACTAACTTTAACCCTAGCAAACTTGTAAAATTTCTTGCTGCTGTTATAAAAGTATAAAAGTTTGCTACAGCCATTTAAAACTACATTAATTTGCTGCATACACTCATCTAAAGGTGGCCTAACTCACTCAGAAATCACCTCTAACAATTGGATAATATTATATTGGTTGTATGCTTACTTTTCATGGTCAATTGTGGCATTTTTAAGCACTAATTATTGTTGATGTTACAAATCATTTACTGTTGTCATATGTTGTTTACTGCTGCAAATTTGTAACAGCCATAGATACTTTACTTGTCTAGTGTCTAAAAAAGGTCATTGTTGCATACTTTAGCTTCGAAATTGTTATATATATATATATATATATATTGCAAAGTGTTATGTTCCAAGCAGGTACAAAAACCACCCTCAACTTCTTCTCTTTCCTAGACCTAGACCTAGACCAACAAACAAGTGATCAAGATAAAGGACGATAGGCTTGGCTACTAAACTTGCTATTTGATCCCTTCATGTCATCAGGGAAGCCTCCCTTGTGGTGGACCTCTTCCATAACTAAAACGAAGGAAGATCCTACTAAGGTGATAGTGGTAGTCTCTTCCATAGTTACGCAATATTTGGGGATCTTATGATGGGCTTTGCACAAGTACAAATCATGCGATAACACAACTGATGGTTTGTCAAGTGCAATATGAAGAACAACAAGTGCATATGGACTCTCGATTAAATCAAAATATGTGGAATCTGGATTCAAGATGGGGTTGGGTTATGTATAATTGGCATGTATATGACATTGCTTATTGTTTATTCATGACTATTAGACAGTGTTATTTGATATGTTTGTCTCTAGATGTGTCCAGAAACAAGGAAACATTTGCCAAATAAGCTTACACATGGGCAAAGGATCGTATCAAAAGTTGTGACATAATGAGTACCATTAGGGAGAGAAGATCTAGGTTGCCTATTCCTTCCTACTAGCCTCCCTGTCGTGTAATAAGTTGAAAAATATGTGTTCTATGTTTTTTCCTAGAGGATACACATTGCCATAAGGGTAGGCTGTGGACTTGATCACTTACGAGATCCTACTGAGAGACGCACAATAAGGTAGCAATACTTATTCCTCAATGACCATTAGTCTCTCACCAATGGTGAATGAGTTAGGTTAGTTAAGTCTCAAACCCAACCATTACACTGTCCCCCACCATTGAAAAATGATACTTGAAGGGCATGCGTGAATGTGGCACCATTGGTACATACCAATAGGTATTACTTGAAGGGCATGTAAGGGCATGGCACCCTTAGTATCATGCACTTGAAGAGTTGAAGAGGTTATTTCTAGCTTTTGGTGCAAGGTACTGAAAGAGTTGCAGTGATCATGTCTAGCTCTTGGTATCAAATACTTGAAGACTCTAAGTTAACTTGGTATTGACTTTGAATTGGCTTATGTATACTTTGGAGAAAAGTATCCTTTGGCATATGCATTTTATTTTAATATAGGAAATCGAATGAACTTGCATAAGTGTTTTGATTGATCATATAGAATTATGCACATTTTTGTAAAAAGGGAATAGAACTTACTTTTATAATTGGAAATGGAAATGCATTTAGAAAATGGTGAGTTAAATAGAAAGAAAGTGATTTTATTTAAATAGAAAATAACAATTTCATGTGCACCCTGTTATAGCACAAGTTGTAGGTTGGGCAAAGCCTGACCCAAGCACAAAAGCAAGTGCTACAACTTGGGAATCCTACACCTAATGTCACTTCGATGTAGGTCCCGCACTTCAAGGGTGACTAAGTCACTCTAGGGAGGCAATCTTGGTGACCCTAGGAGGAATGAGATGTAGATGAATGGATATGGAGGTGGAACCCCTAGAAGTCAAGTCTAAGTGGAATGAGAAGTGGAAAGAGATGCATTGTAAGTCAAGTGATTATACCTACCCGAGACACCAGAAAATCCAACTTGCAATGATATATGTTAGTGTGGATCAGCAAGTTAAGCTTGTTGTCCCTAATTTGCAGCAATAGATGACAGTTTATATCAACAAGTAAAGCATAAGATCAATGAACAATATTATCAATGAATATGGCAATCAATTATCACTGAAAAATGGCACTTTGAGGCTGAATAAAGCAAGCTATTACAACATGTATTTTCTGCAGAAAACTGCAGCCTCAAGGCTGTAGCATTCAATGGCATGCACCAGCAAAATCAACCATGGAAAAGTGCCAAGAACTAGCCCAAAAAGTGCGCCCTAGTTAGTAGAGTTAGTGTGCAAAATTCAGGAGCTAGTCTAGGGTTAGTTTAGGAGTTAAGAGTGAATTAGTAGCTAAGGTTATGCAGCCTTAATGGCTGTAGGTTAAAGTTTGTAACAACAATTAAAGTAGTGGGAGAGAGGGGACGCCCTAGTAGGGGAAGACTCCTCTCAATGTGGCAAACCAACTCCAAGCAAGAGATCTTTCAAAAGACAAAATTTCACGTTTTCCGAGGCAATGATTTTATATCTCCGATGCAAAAAATAAATGACTAGTGCCTTTAATATTGGGTTAATGGAGTCAAATAAATGAACTAGAGATGCTACTTCCTTGGGGATGTAAATCCTCTTACTTCCCAAGGCAAGTATCTCTAGTTAGGGTTTGAGAATGAGGGGCGTAAATCCTCTTACTTCCTCAAACAAACCCTTGCAACATCAATGAACTTCAAGCAATAAATGATGGAGAGTAGAGTAGGGGTGTAAATGCTCTTACTTTCCACTTAGCTCCTAGCACAACAATCCTTGACTTGAAAAAATGATAGCATACCATACCAAAATCAAGAAAGATGCTAAGACAATCCACCATAAAAGCTAGAAACCATTCATCCAAGGCTATCGCCTCACTCCTCCATCAACCATTCATCAAGATAGCCATAAACAAGTGCACAAGAGACAAAAGAAGCCAAGTGTAGTGAAAATTTCAGATCAAGTCTTCTCACAAGAGGGAGAGTTATGTCCAAATGAGATCTTATGATCTCTTATTTATACAAAATGTCACTAAGGTGACTTGTCCATATATTAAGGGGTAAACCACAAGACTAGGGGTTAACAACCCTAATCTTGACCCCTTTAACAAAGTAATATTAAACAATTCATTTAAAGTTTCACTTTGCACACATAAAACCCTAATTTTACATGGACGTCACCCCTTTAGGGGACGTTTTGCCACTTGGGACAAGTCGTTGGTGTTGGAGAAGCTATGGTAGGGCCTCCAAAGACCACATGTCAAGCATCTATGCAATCTCCTCATGGCCAAGGCCTCATCCTCCTCAAAATGTCCATGTGTCAATGAGTGGCAACACCACCACCAAACCCTAGCCCCCAAATATGACGTCAAGCTCAAAAAGAAGACGTTTTGCCCCTCCTGAGCAAATCGTTTGGCATGTGAGGGTTGGGCTAGGTCTTCCACATCGTCTTTTAGGTCTTCAATTCTTCATCTATGTGATCCGGCATGTGGACCCTTGGCATCCAACCTGTGGGCTTGCAGCCCCATGGAATCCCAATCTAGGCTTGTTCTCCCAAAACTGTCCACCGATTAGGTCCTGCAAAGACAAATGAGCACGCCCTCCAAGGATCTCAAGTCATAACATCATGATAAGTGAATCCAATCAATAAATGAGCCACCTAAGCATGTGCATCAAAGATCACTATATCAAACAATTAATTGCTCAAAGACACTATGCGACTTGTCAAGCTTGAAAATGGGAGGGTTGACGAGGTGTCTTATTGGGTAGACCTTGCCCTAAGTCAAGGAGAGTTTCCAAGAGATCCCTCTCTAAGCCATGTAAAGTGGATGAAGTGGTTGGGGTCAAGACTCAATGGGCATAGGGCTCATGACATACAAGGGGTCGTAGTGTCTCATTCATGGGTGCCTTTGTAGAGGATTGGGTGGTACCTTAATCCGCAAGGCATTTTTTCCAAGCCCATTAATTGCCATTCTTTTATTCTTTCATAATTTTAAGCTCAAGACCATTGCCTTTAAAACCTCCCTAGCTAGGAGGGAGTGTTGATATTATGGTAGCTGCGGCGGGTATTAGCCTCCACATGTAACCTTTGACGAGACTAGAATATTTTGTGAAGCAAGAGAAACCCTAAAGCTTTGGATAATAACCCTAGAAGACAAGTCGGCTTAATAGAATAAATTAATATTGAGTTATTAGCCCCCAGGAAGAGAAGTCGACCCAGTCAGTTAAGATGGAGCAGTATAAATAAAGGGAGCTAGATCTCATTTGTCACTCACTCACTCATGACTACATAAGGACAAGAAGTGTGCCTGAGTGAAGGAGAATTGCAATTGTTGCAGTAGTGACTTTGTCTTGGGTTATTGGTTTGGACTTTCTGCTTGGTCTTTGGTTATCCTTGCTTGGTGCGCTAGCCTTGGTTGGCTATTGGTCTAATACCGGAATTATTTTGTCTATCAAGGTCAAGGTGCTCGGGGATGGCCTTTGTGCCTATGGTTGGGTGACAATATTGCTATATTGTAAATGGTGAAACGAGCACACTCATTTTTCTAACAGATTTATCCATAAGCATGGAGCTAGTAAATATTGTTGACATTTGGGTACCTTGGAAAGTGGTCCCCATGTGCTTATGAGTCTCTAAGCACAAAGGGGGAGACTATTACCCTTGTACTTTACTTTATGATTCTAATTTTCACTTTGACTTAGGAGATTTAAGTCAAAACTGAAATATGTCACTTAAGTCATAAAGTGACAATTAATTCACAAAGTGGGTGAATTAATAGACATAAAGCAACTAAGGAAAGTGGGTCTCCTTAGTGAGATTTTTGGATTAGATCTTACCCATTGATTAGACTTGGCTGGATTGGATCTAGGCCATTGATCTTTTAGGGCTTGGCCAAAGGAGTCTAAAAGAGGGTATAGTGCATTTATGAGCTCATTCTTCACTTGTGAGAAGAGGAGAGGGCGCATTTCTCAAGGAGAGGAGGGCGCACTTATATGAAGGTTTGAAGAGGAAGCTTGTGTTGGTTTGAGAGAGCTTGGAGAAGCCTTCCATGGAGGCATGGCTACATTTCTAGAGGAGGGCGCATTTGCTAGAGGAGAGGGCGCAACCTTGAGAGGAGGGGCGCATTTCTAGTAGAGGGAGCTCTACCCATTACTTGTTGGCTCACTCCCATGGTCTTGGCTTACTCTTGTGCTATGGAGGAAGCTATGTGGAGTGAGGGCGCATGAGTCTAGAGGAGGAGGCGCATTCTATGGAGGTAGGCACACTAGCTTGAGGTGAGGGCGCATTCTTGGGAGGAGGGTGCATCAAGCTAGGAGGTGGCTTATTATTTGTGGGTTCTCACTAGTAGAGAGGAGGCGCACTTCATGAGGAGATGAGGGTGCTTGGCTAGGGAGGATTCACTCCTTATTTGAGTTTTTGCATGTGTGGGGGGCGCACTTGAGAGGAGGGGCGCACCATCACTTGAGGGAGGTTTTTCTTGTGAGAGGGAGGCTACTTCAAAGGCAAGGACAAAGACAAGGCAAGTTCAGAGGCAAGCAAGAGTTCAGACTAAGCAAAGGATCAGGATAAAGACAAAGAAAGCAAGAAGAAGAAGGCTCACCAAGGCAAGGGGCACCTTACTTCACAAGACTTGTGGCAAGGTCTTCGAGGAACTCCAAGGCACCAGAGAGTGGTAGCTATTGTACCAGGTTCACTTGTTTATGTTTCCTGTGTTGTACATTTTGCTTTGAGGACTTCTATATATATCTGCTCCAAACTGATTTTCCCCATGGGGAGGTTTTTCCAGGGTCATGTTGACCAAAAATCTATGTGTCAAATTTATGCATGTTTAGAAGTGTAGATCAGCATTTTAAAGTTCAAGATCTAGAGGTAGTGTTATGTGTTTTAATATATATTGCATGTGCTAACATTGAGTAATGAAAACACTTGCAAGGGCACCTTAAAAGAGCACTTAACCATCAAATATTGAGCAGAAAGATTGGTGACTGTTTGTTGTCCTAAAAACAGCAAGAAAAGACAGCCACACAGTTGAAACTTAGAGCCATACTAAGGTCAAGGACAGACCTTAGCTTGCAGCCTCATAGGACCTCAGAAAATCTACATGGTATCAGAGCCAATGGTGGCTTAGACTTGCTGATTTTGAACACTTTTGTGGGCAGTTTTGTGAGGTTTTATATCAGATCTGTTGGTTGTTTTTGGACAGCAAGTTTACAGTCCAAAACAGTGGGTAAATTTCAGATCTGAAGGTACCTCTCATTTAGTGCCAGTTGGACAAATCAGGGAAGATTTTGGGCAACTAATTGACAGTGTTTGTGGATAGTTGTGGGCAGATTTGTTGGGCTGATTTTTTACACTTGTGGACAGCCTCTTTTCACACCTGCGTGGACAGGAGTGAGGTTGTAGTGTACGACCTATTTTCACAGCTATTTGCTAGGAGTGAGGTCGGGGTTTCGCTTGCCTCTTTTCACACCTATGTTGACAGGAATGAGGCAGTGTTCCTTTGCATTTGGAGCATCAGAGTGAGCGGAGTTTGACAGACATGTCAATATCTCAGATGCGTGTTGAGGACAGGCTAGCCGGGGCTAGCAATTGGTCGCCTTGGAAGGCGAGGATCGTCTTTGTCTTAGAGGACCTCGAACTATGAGACATAGTTGAGGTGGTTGTTCCCGTTATTCCTGTTACTTCCCCCCGTCTTGTTGGCAGAATTCAGAAAGAGGAACAACAAGGCAAAGAGGACCATTTGTGATGCAATTCGAGATCATATTATTCCCCACTTGACTGGGAAGACTTATGCATGGGAGATGTGAGCATCTCTATGCAAGTTGTACGAGAGCTCTAATGAGAACCGGAAGTTGGTTCTTCATGATCGACTAAGGGGCATTCGCATGCTCGAGGATGAGTCGGTTACTTCATTCCTTCATAGATACACCCAGATCAAAGACGAGCTTGGAGTCGTCAGAGAGGTGGTGGATCCCAACTCTATGGTGAGGACAGCTTTGAATAGCTTTACCAAACCATGGGGTCCATTCGTACACAGCATTGTTGCCAGGGAGGTTATGCCTACATGGGAGAGGATGTGGGATGACTTCGTCCAAGAGACTAGACTGGTGGCAGAGGCTTCTGGACAACAGCAGCAGTCAGTCAATTCCGGGTGATGAGGACCTTTCTCTTTGGACAAAGGGCAAGAAGAAAATCGATCAGGGAGGTCGGCAGGGTCCCAAGTTTGGGGCCCCACCACAGGGAGGAGAGAGCAGCAACAGTGGGCAGAAGAGAGACATGAGCACAGTGAGATGCTTTGCTTGTGGAGAGATGGGTCACTATGCAGGACAGTGTCCCAAGAAGAAGAAGAAGCAGCAGGGTGGGTCAGCAGCGACAGCAGAGGAGATAGAGTTCGAGGAGAAGTTTGCGAGAGAGTGTGCTTCCATGACTACTTTGTCTGTGGTTACACCATCCAGCATTAGATGGGGAGACAGAGTTGATGAGCATTGACTGACTCACATCAGTGATTCAAAGGGAGATCAGACTCAGTGTCCCTGGATATCTTCAGAGTGGGTGACTGGTCCACTCAGGACAGCTACAGTTTTAGAGCAGCCGAACAGACAGAGAGTTGGTGCTACAGCTTCAAAGCATCAAAGGTTGATGAGGAGGAGGAGCAGGGCAACATGGAGGCTTGAGCCTCACTTAGTGTCTGAGACGGGCAGATCAGGTTCTGGATCCACTTCAGGTGGAAGTTACTTGGCGAGAGGCCAAGTTGATGACTCTTGGTGAGATACCAAGAGGGGGAGACTCTTGGTGAGATGCCAAGAGAGTGACTCTTGGTGAGATGCCAA
>SNQJ01S0016001.1:90576-137895 GCA_010110895.2 Picea sitchensis
GGCACCTTAAAAGAGCACTTAACCATCAAAGATTGAGCAGAAAGTTTGGTGACTGTTTGCTGTCCTAAAAACAGCAAGAAAAGACAGCCACACAGTTGAAACTTAGAGCCATACTAAGGTCAAGGACAGATCTTAGATGGCAGCCTCATAGGACCTCGGAAAATCTACAAATACATAACATATATAGCATTGTATCAGAAAAGAAGTGATTATTGAAATAAATCTTATTCTTGAGTTCTTATTATTATTATCCCTCGTGAAGTTTACAAGTGGATTATATGACTAAGGGGTCAAATAGATGAGTTATTATTAGAGTGAGGCTCAATTGCATATGTTGTATTTTATGTTGTTACTCTAATTATTGTATTGATTTTGTATAAAACAAAATATTTCCACTTTTGCAAGCTGTGTGCTTTGTTTAACAATAACGTCTCAGAAGGGTGTTACAATTTCTTTAATTTTCGTGGCTTTATTTTTATCTTGGTTTCTTCAATAATTCTCTTTTGTGATTTTAATTTTCCTCAAATTTGTGGCATAATAATCTTTCTTCAATGGCATTTATGAACTATAAATGTCTAATGGTCAGTTTGTGGTCAAAGAACTATAACTATGATAATTGTGTGTGGCATAAGGCTGGAATAACTCTAATAAGTGCCTTAAAAGGAGCTCCGGTACCAATGTAATAAATCAATTGGCTCACATAACGCATATCCAAAATAAATAAGGCAACAATGAAAAATCCATGAAAAATCCATATAGGATAAATATAATATATTGAATATATAATGACCGATCAGATCAGAGAGATAATTACAATAGCATGTGATGTTGTGTATAAGTATACAATGAATGGTCGCATGCTTCAATGGACATGCCTTTTAGACATGTGACATTCAAGTATTTAATACCAATTATTATAACGATTATTATCATTATTTAATATTATACATATATTTATGTATATGATATAGAAGGAAAAGGTGGTGAAAAGGGACCTTGAGACCACAAGTCAATCACTAGAGGTGTTGACAAATAATGCAAATTGACTAAGTAAACATTACATCCCAAGTCAACCCCTTGTATAACCCATCTATGGAAGTAATTTAGAACTGATGCCTCTAGTATGTTTCTCAAAATCACGTAATTTAGAACTACTGCCTCTAGTATGCTTCTCGAAATCATAAGAAGATTGCTCATGAGTAGCTAACAATGCATGAAAAGATGCATCAAAATAGGGATGAGTATCCTCTTGGAAAGTGTTAAGTGCTTCCTTTCCCAAAATTCAATCATAAGCTTTTCAGAGAGAAGTTCCAAGGTCAATGTCATCATATCAATATTAAATACCCATTTTCAACTTGTTCATCCTACTTTTCACAAGTAGAAGATATATAAGTTTGAAATTTGCTAATGCAATACTCCAAATGATCGTTAGTAATTCTTAATTCAATTACTTCTTGTACATGGTACGGATTGAGGTGCCACAAATTCTAGATGGACTTTTCCTTCTGAACTAAGGTCGAAGCAAAAGTGATCATTCTTCAATTCTTGATACTCGTCAAAGAGTCCAACACTGTCATTCTATAACGAGGCAACCTCTTCATGGAGCTTGACCTCGTCGTGAAGTTGGTTATTAGTTTCCTACAACAAAAGATTCTATTCATGAATACTAGTATTATTATTCTACAAGTAGGTGTCAATAGGGGCTAGCCTAGTTGGTTGAAAGAGCAGGTTGTTGTTCCTCCACCAAAAGTCAAATTTCCCCAATGACATGATGCTCCTTATGGGTTGCTTGTGAGGCCAGGTGCAAATCGTAGGCAACTTTGGAGGAATAGATACCCCTCACTTGTGGCTTTTGCTTCTTAACAAAAGGATTCTGAATTGAGTATTGCAAAGTTGACTACATTAATTGTAATACTCCCATATTCAAGAAGGGCATGCTTGCCACATCATGACAAGAGGAAGCTCACCTAAAAATTTAAGAGTAACAAAAAAACAAATACAAAATACCTACAGCGAAGTAACTCCATCACGAAGTTGGGTGTTAGATTCCTACAAAAAGACAGCCTACTTATGACAATGAGTAGTAGTGGCGTGCAATAAAGCAATCTCGAGTTCTCAACTAGCACTGATATCCTGCAAGGAAACAAATTCAACATGAATTCTGAATAGATACCCCTCACTTGTGGCTTCTTAGCCAAACGATTCTGAATTGAGTATTGCAAAGTTGACTACATTAATTGAAATACTCCCATATTCAAAAAGGGCATGCTTGCCACATCATGACAAGAGGAATCTCACCTAAAACTTTAAGAGTAACAAAAAAACAAATACAAAATACCTACAAGGAAAGTAACTCCATCACGAAGTTGGGTGTTAGATTCCTACAAAAAGACAACCTACTTATGACAATGAGTAGTAGCGGCGTGCAATAAAGCAATCTCGAGTTCTCAACATGATGCTTGGCATTGATATCCTGCAAGGAAACAACTTCAACATGAAGTTTGTCATTAGCCACTTTGACACTTTGCAGCATATTGGCGGTTTCAACAAGAAGTTTGTCATTAACCACTTTGACACTTTGCAGCATAATGGCGGTTTCAACATGAAGTTTGTCATTAGCCACTTAGAAACAAATCCTTAAGAAGTAAAGTGCGCTAATTTGCCTAATGCGAGTCATCTTGATTCTTCTACCGCTACTTTTTTGCAAGAACAGAAACCTACATTATCTATTTCATCTACTACAATTGATCTGTAGGAGCAAGATCATGCACCCTCCATGTCATCTACTACTAATTTGTGGAAACCAAAACCTGCACCTTTTGATTCTACTACTACAAATCAATTGAATTCTTCACCATCCACGTCTCAGCATCCTAATCATCATGATAGGAGGCGTTCTTTCTCTCCATCCAAGTATTGACATCCTTATCGCCACACCTATTGGTATGATAGCAGCTCTTCTTACAAATCAATACCCACTATTAAAACTGTGTGGTTGGATTGATGATAGGTTTCGAACTCTTGTTTGAGGAAATCCTAACATCTAGTTTCTTCCATTGTACGACCATATAGTACTCACCAAATATGATTCTTTCTTATGATTGATGCACTGTATCAGTGATCTCTTCTTGACAATATATTGATGGTATCTGTTATCACCCGAAATTCCCACCCTGCAAAAGCCGAAGGGAGTCTGGATAGCACTAGGAAACAAGCCACTGTCACCTCGCTTATTTCCTCTCACCTTGAAGTTAGTGCTTGCTAACTTCAAGGGGGTATCCCTAAATGATCTAAGGGGTCAACACCAGAAACAATAAACAATTAATAACACCCTAAATCTAAAAATGCTCACTGTTCTGTTAGAAATCTGCAATTAAAACAGCACGCTGGAAAATTGCCTAAAAACTGAAAATATGCATGGATAACAACACCAGAAAACAATAAACAATTAATAAAAGCTCACTGTTCTATTAGAAACCTGCAATTAAAAAAGCACACTGGAAAATTGCCTAAAAACTGAAAATATGCATGGATAACAATGTTGAATTTTGAACTATATTTCTGCACACAACCCAACGCAACTGTAAGCTGCAGAATGCTTAAATAAAGTGCAGAAACAGCAAATACAGCCGGCTGTAATGGCTTTTTTCAAAGGCTGTAAATGCTATTTTTTGAGGTTTTATGCTTTCCTAACTCTCCCATGCCCACTATTTTCATCATTCCAAAGCCTCACAGGCATTGCAACTTAGCTCTGAATCCATGGGACCTCTGTCATTGTCTGCCTTTACTAGTCAATTCCACTATGCAGGTGTGTGTGTTGCTTCAGGGATTCTCAGGTCGAAGAAACTTGGATATTGTGTACGAAGTTCAATTCATTTATTGTGTAAGAGATTTCGAGTTCCACCCCCCCTTGTGATTCCCAGGTAGAATAAACCCAAAAATTGTGTAGCAGGGTTCTATTTTCAATGTACATAATGAATAAGAGGTTTTGAGTTAAACCCCCTGCGGACATTCCGTAGCAAGTCTATTATATATGATATAAGAATGATAACAAAACTAATGACAGTAGGTACGATACAGAAGACCACGTCTTTTGGTTAAGGCACCATATCCACGTGGAAGAGAATAACGTTGTAAAAACGGGGTGCGCTGGAATGGAACCTGGGCTAAGCCGTGGAAACCCACTAATTTAACACTAGAACATGACCCAACCGACTATGACATCTACATCATATTGACCTACTTTTATGGTATTATTTGAGTCATTCGAGAGCAAAATTATATTGCTTCTAGTTGCGTGTATATATATATATATATTCCCACTACTTCCGCACCCGAATGGTGGAAGTGTGATATATATATATCACACTTCCATCATTCAGGTGCGGAAGTAGTGGGAATTGAACCGGCCCAACAACCAATTTACAACAAATTTTTAAGAAGAAAACCAAAAATGTTTAAAGCGGAGGAAAACGCAGAGAGCCAAAGATTTTGAAGAAAAAATTGCTTACCACAGAGGAAAACGCCACAGAAAACAGGAGATTCATCAGCACAACCACCATCCCAAAACCTCGAGTGTCATTGAAATCCATAGTGGAAATTTGCACATTTCCAAGGTTCTTTCACGCTATAAATTGCATCTCCAATGACTCGAACCAGCGCTCAACGGTTAAACAACCAATGAGGGGGAAAAGAAAATATAAGAGAAATAACAACACCTTGTAGCCATGGTTGGTCTCAATTGTATCAGCTAGAATCCTGGTTAAACCCATCAATGGATTCTATCATTAGGGCTCCTTTTAAACCAAGAAGGTGACAGGGTTCAGTGAATAGGAGCATTGAAAGGGGTGGGAGATTACGGTGGCTTCCGATCTGTGCCTGGTTGTGCACATGTTTCGAGTAATAAGAGGGATCCTGCATTATACTAATGGGATAATTTTGTGTGAAAATCCAAATGAGTTAAAATCGATACTCTTTTATTGGAGTTCTGTTAAAAAAAAAATTGTTTGATGAAATCTCAAACGTTATATATATATATTGAATAATTCAAGTGGCCATTTGCAAGGTAATTGAATTTATTTATGTTATGAGAATTTATTATTCCAATACCTAATATATTAATACATTATTTTCTATTCATCTTCCTTATTAGTCTTTGTGGAAGGCTTAGAGGGACTATAGTTATCAATTGACTTCGTATTAGTTTGTGGTTTGACTAAAAAAATTTGCATCATCTCTATTGTTTTAACTAGAAAATTAAAAACATTATTTTTTATGTATGTCATAATTTTATTGGATAATAGATTTGAGCTTTTATTGCCCGCTTTTATTCCCAATGTTTTATATGTTAGTATATCCAAAGTTTTTGATCATCTATGGTCTTTTTGAATTTTTACTATTTTTATTGAGATGTTTAGATATCCAAAGTTTTGAGCATGGAGAGTCATTTTTTTATTAGTTGACTTCATATTAGTTTGTCGTTTGACTAAAAAAAAAATTCATAGTCTCTATTGTTCGAACTATTGTTATTATTATTATTTTTATTTTTTGTTATTATTACATACTTAAAGAAGCATTTTCATTATTACGTACATAAACAGACCTGTCACACTGCATTCTTTCTTAAATGTTTACATAGTGCAAGGGTCTTCGACAGTTTTGACAGCCTTAAGTGTTTACCTAACATGCCTCACAGCCTTAACAAGTGTGTTTACCTAACAGGCCTCACAGCCTCACAGCCTTAACAAGTGTGTTACAATACAGTCTCCTCTGATTTTTGGATACAGTCTTGTCTGCAGTGAATTTGGGCAATATTGTTTTTCACATGCATTATTGGTTCACTAGTTAATGCTTGCTCATTGGTTCGCTTGATGCTGCTTATTGTTGTTTGATTCAACTTTGCAAAGTTGAGGTCCTGCAGCTGCGGTTGGACCTCTTGGTGCTTGTTCACTGGCTTGTTATTTGTTGATTGCTCTTGTTTGCTTCAACTTTGCAAGGTTGGGGTCCTGCATCGGCAGTTGGACATGTTGTTGCAGTTTGCACAGTTGAGGTTCTGCGTCCGTAATTGGATCTGCGCTTTTGTCGTTCCTCATTCACAGGTAAGTTTTAGTGCCATGGTTTCATTCCTATTTGTTGTTTGTTGTTTACTATTTGCAGTTTACAAGTAGGAATTTTGAATACTAGGAATGCCTGAGTCAAAATCCTCTTGCAGAACACCTTTGTGTGTGACTACTACGACTAGAAAAACAGGGGTGTGTTGTTGTCTTGTTCTTGTTCTTGAACGTCAATGTTTGACACAGAACCCACCTCTGTCGCAGCCATAATGACATATAAAAAAGGAAATCAAATTTTCTTCTCATATTTTCTAGTCCTAGAAACCATACGTTTGGTGCATTTTTCCCAGGTTGTTCCCTTCCAAAACGTCTTGTTCTCCTTTGAATGTCAATGTTGGACACAGAACCCACATCTATTGCACCCACAATGACATAAAAAAAGGAAATTGAATGTTCTCCTCATATTTTTTGTTCCTGAAAACCATACGTTTGGTGCATTTTTTTTCCAGGTTGTTCCCTTCCAATCACATATGCCCACTTCCATGTCTTGAACATCGTACCATAGATCTTTGGAAAATAGCAATGCAAAGGGGTTTACAAAACGAATTCAGAGTTGTCATTACGAAGCAAGCATGTACCGAGACCTTGCCATCCTTTCTTTTTAGGTTCTGACAAGGCATGCTTTTATTCTCTGGATCAAAAACCATGTTTAGTTGTTGGTTTTATGATGTCCTTTGTGTCTTGCAAAGCATCTTTCGTCACCATTTTCAGATGTGGATCTCGTCTTGTAGAAATGGTTCTTTGTAATCTGAATGGCCATTTCATTGATCTGTATCAGACTGGATTTCATGTTGTAAGATAATTGAAACATCTTAGAATATATTCTTCGTGTTGTAAGATAATTTAAACCTTAATAAGTTATGTTGTGTGTTGATCCCGTTCATGTGGTAAAAGTCTGTAATGCCTAGTTCTTCTGCTTTTGTTTGTCCGACAGACCATCTATATGGGTTTTCTCAATGGAGGGCATCAAGAAGTCGTTTCAGATAAGTTTTGGTGTTGATTTGTGAATAGTGTGGATGAAAATAAATGGTGAATATGACTATAAAACTATGTACAATGCCTACYGAAACGCTTATAGGATGCACGCGTAGAATAACTTCAAAAAATGATATGCCTTAAATACTCGGTCTTTGTGCTGAGCAAATTTATAGTGTTATTTCRTTTGTGTTGTCTCTTCTGTATGGTTCATTGTTCATTRTAACTTTGTTTGTTTGTCGTATGCTATAGCGACCACGGTGCATTGAATTTGACACAAGGAAGGTTGAAGGATACATAGCGGAATTGGTATGCAGTTCCGGATTTATAGTTTTCATTTCTTTTTTTTTTCCTATTTGCATATTATCTAAATATATCTAAGAAACATCTTAAAAATCACAACTTAAAAGATGAAGCAAGTAATAGATGTCGAGTGCCATGAAATAGATACAGACTCCATTGTACATGACAACATCGACCAGGTATTGCATAGCAATGGGATTTTTAGATTAGATGCATTCTCGTATATTGTGGGAGATTGCCTCTTCGATGCATTTCAAGTTCTATTGCATTTTTGTTATTCCTCAATCGACCTGCACAATGGATTGATAGATCATTTCTTGGCTTGTTTAGAAAGTGGCGATGTTGAGGCATTGGAGTCATATCAATACGAATTGGCATATGATTTTCTTTGCCAGTTGCATGGAATACATGATGTCACTACGTATATTTCAAAGATGTGGTTGTCTGCATCTGCAACTTTACCTGCACATGAGAGGGGGCTTTGGGGAGATACATTTTGTATACGGTGGTTGTCCAAGTGGTTGAATATATCAATTGGAATATGGTCATTAACAAGAAAAAAAAAGATATCTCTTATTCAACATAACTACATCTAGAGATCCATATTGCATCTTGTTCCATGATGTCAATCATGTCAGTGGTCATTATGAACCACTACTCTATAGAAAATTATCCATATGCAATCTTGGAGGACCTCATATTTACTTGTCTCTCATTTCCACAAACCTTCAATCGCATCAGAAACGAATTATGCATCATATACACTCCCATGGATTGCACATAGCGACAACTATTGCATCTGGCTGTGGAGATAGTTTGTTCAATGCAATTTGTGGTAGCAATAGAGTCCGATGTGCACTCGTTGCGCCTTTACACTGTGCAATCCTTTTGCAATGCAATTATAGGTGGCAGTCAACAGGCTTTTAACTGCTTGCATCAACACCTTTTACCATATCTCCTAGAAAGTATGTTGATAGTTGGAAGTTGGCAACAATACCTTGTAAACATGGCAATGCCATATGAGAAAGGAAATGTAGAGGGTGGCAGATTCTGTTTGTAATGGTTATCTATCATATTCATAGTAAATATTCAGGTCTGGTCGACCCTATCGGATGGTACTATCCATTCCTACTGTATTGATTCGAACTACGATCGAACAATTGACATCATGTCATTGAAAACAAATATGCTACACATCCATTATCAACCTTTGATAAGAAATACTACCAGTTCAGGGTCCATTGTCCACGCCATCGAAACCGCATCGAATTTGCATAAGCATTGTATGTTATTTAATCAGAATGAAACTCATACCAGTTGTGATGAGGTCATACATAGCTTAAACAAAAAACTTAGACTAACTTATCACAACTTGAAAAAGGTCATATGTGAGAGAAAAAAAATTCATTGGTACGCTTCCTTCTAGACAAAAACTCACATATCACAATCTAAAAAAAATTGTTCGTGCACAACACAATCGCATTTTCGCACTCTATGCTAAACACAAACATCACATGTCCAATGACAAAGAACATTATCGTTTGCACCATCCAGATGGTGAGGATGCAATGCTCATAACAAATGTTGATTCCACCTTCAACATGGCTTGTCAACGAGTGAAACTAGTTCCCAATGGCAACCATAAGTTAACCTACCACATGTTGAAAAAACAGATGCGTGAGAGAAACAGGTGCAACCACATATCCCACAATGGTCATGGTACTGACCGAGAGGAAAAAATCACATATGGTGCCCTGGAGCCAACACCATGCACTACTAGCAATGAAAACCAACAAACACTTACTACGAGTGCTTGTCTAGGGAAGAGAGATGTAAAACAGATCTATATGAAACAAATTAAAGACACTCCTTCCATTGCATGTGCGGTTTGTGATCAATTGAATTTCGCAAAAAAAACTAATTCTTTCACCCCTGACTTGCAAACAAAATACCTCGGCTTGACACTAAATGATAAAACATTTTCCAGTGGCAATATTTGTCTTCCATGCAAACGATCACTTGAAAATGGAAAATTGCCACACTTTGCAACGCCTAACCAAATAAGATGTAATACACCACTACCAGATGTAAGTACACTTACAGAACTTGATGAGAGACTTGTGTCTCTGCGAATTGCATTTCCACAAATCATACCCTGGGGCTATAAACAACCCCAAATGGGCTTAAAAGGATCAATTATTAATATGCATGTCCAACTAGATGTTGTGCAAAAAACCTTGCCACAATTCATTAGCAATACAATGACAATTATTGTGGCTCTCAAAAGACGTTTGCAATACAAGAATGCATACTAGACAGGTAAAGTGTGTGTGCATGTTGTCATGAAAGCATTAAAAGAATTATGTTCCAGGGCCATGTACAAAGCACAAAACATTTGTATAAACGATATTTGAAACAATGTTCTTGAAGAAGGAGATGACAGCTCTACACAGACTTTTGAAACTGCTAATGAATTTCATACAAGTGATGAATCAAAGAATGAAAGACACGTTGAAACATTGATACATGGATTCACTGACTCACAACGCATTTGTGACTTGCAAGACAAGATTGTCGAAATTGCACCTGTTGAAGGGCAACGTCCACTTGGAATATTCAAGGACAAATTTGCTAAGGAAATGAACTTCCTAACACTGTTCTATGGAGATCCACGTCCCAGTGACATCATGGAACGATTTAGCTACCAAAAAATAGATAGATGGGAACTACTACATTCAAGCGATGACTTCTCCTCTCACATAACAAATTTATTTTCAAAACAATGTGCATAATAATTGAGCTAGTGCTCTCTTGCATGTGGGTGTGAATAAGAAAAGGCCAGCTACAAGGAAGAAAGTTATTGGCCAAGGATGTCAAGTACAAAGCAAACCTAGAAAATTCCTAAAATCTTGTATTGGATACATAGATTTCAAAAACATTTGCATCTCTCCTTACTATTTGCAACAAAACAAGAAAATTGTTTTTGCAATGATCCGACAATTGGGACCACCAACATTTTTCATCACATTTACAAGTGCAAAGTATCATTGGGATCCGTTGGTAGCTACGATGTCTGCATTGTATAGGAACAGGAAAAGGAAAAAACAAACTAATACATTGGAAAATGATGACATTGACCACCTCATAAGAAAAGACCCAGTGACATGTACTCGCTACTATAGGTATAGAATAAATGCTTTAAGGTAATTGATATGTCATGATAAAACGTTCTTCGGAAAAATATCGGACTATTATTTTGTGACTGAATTCCATAATAGAGGGAGTGAGCATGACCATGCATTGTTGTGGATAGAGGGTGCACCAGTCTATGGAAAGGACAACAACTCACAGATTGAGTAGTTTGTGGACAAATACATAACATGCAACACAAATCATCTCGATCCATAACTTGCCAAAGTTCATAGACATTATCATACAAGAAGCTGTACAAACCGAAAAAATTCACATTGCAGATACAACTTCCATGTGCCATGAATGAGAACAACAAGAATCATAGAGCCAATTAGTTTAGAGGACAATGTTCTCATTGAGAAATCTAGATCTTTGTTCACATTTCTAAAACAACGATACTTTGATGACTTAATGAGCTTCGAACACTTCTTCGCAGAGCTAAATCTAGCAGAAGATGAGTACATCCAAGCCATACAATCTACACTTAAACAACCAATAGTTTTCCTTTAATGAAAACTTTCCCATATTTGGAACGACAGTTTCTCCAAGGACATGCTAGTTATGTGGAATGCAAATACATATGCATAGTACGTCCTCAATGCACATGCTGCAGCATCATATTGTACCTCGTACATGACAAAGGTCGACAAATCTATGATAAGTGCATTCAGAAGAATACACAAAGAACATGAAAGAAGGCATATTGATGTTATACAAATAATACGTATGCTTGGAAACACATTGCTTAATCTTCAACGAATGTCCGCTCAACAAGCAATCCACATTGCACTTTCCCTGCCCCTCAATTGTATATTAAGGAAATGTGTCTTCATAAACACATCTCCATTTGAGAAACACACATTTGTGCTTAAACCACCGTCTTTGCTAGAACAAGGGCCTGATAATTCAGAGGACGTGTTATGTCGCTCTATTATTTATTATTACCTCCAACGTCCATCTCCTATTAAGCATATCTGCTTAGCAGAGTTCATATCGCATTACAAAAAAAAATGGTGCACCCATATCAAAAAGAAAAAAAAACCTTTGTAATACACTTTGTCAAATACAACAAACATACTGACTATGAAAACTATTGTAGAGAAAAAATGTTGTTGTACGTTTTGTTTGATCAAAATGAAAACACATTAAAACATAACTGCCCTACATGGGAAGCTACGTATATTGCTTATGAGACTACAGTGCAAACCAATGAATCTAGATTTACATACAATGTTAATCCAACATGGGGTGATTTAGAAAGTGCAGTTCATGAGATAGAAAACCCTGACAATGTTGATGAGACATTGACGAGCCGTAAAACAACTAGAACTCTTTGTGAGTCCCATCACTTGCAAGCAAATTTGCCTCGTCCTCGAGCAATCAACATTGAAAAACGTATCAAAACATCCTTTATTTATTGAAAATAATGAATACTACAAAGTGAGATGACTATTGAATCGAGAACATCAAGCAATTCTAAAGGACATTGCAAATAAAAAAAACGCTTAAACATGCACACTGATGTGCACTTGTTCCTTACAGGCGGGGCAGGAACATGTAAGACATTCACAACGAAAGCACCATTCCAAATGCTTATACGAATCTATGATTCAAACAATTTGTCTGACCCTATGAAACCAAAGGGGCTAATAGTTGCATACACAGGAAAAGTTGCATATAATGCAGGTGGAACAACAGTGCACTCTGCATTTTTTATGTCTTTTAACAAGTCATAGTTTCTTCCACTCAACAAGGAAATGTTAGATACCTTGTCTAAGCTTTATGAAAAACTACAACTTGTCTTCATAGATGAGGCATCTTTGGTTGGAAGTCACTTCTTATATTCCATTGACAATCGACTAAGAAACATAAAACATGTGCACACCAAATACTTTGGAAACACTGACATGATATTTAGTGGGGATCTTTACCAGGCGCAACCCATCCAAGATTCTTTGATATTTGAACAACCTACGATCAATATGCAAACAGTGACGCACGACTTCTGGAAAGACAATATAAAATGCTTTGAATTGCATACTACAATGCGACAGACAGATGAAACATTTATTGCAATTATGAATAGAATGCAGACAAACAACCAAACATATGATGACTTAACATATATCAATTCAAGGTGCATGCGACCTACACCAATAGACCCAACCTTCCCTTACTTGTTCTACACGAATAGAGATGTTGCAATGCATAACTGGTACATGTTATTGCCCATGCTTGCCGATGATATCATCATCAATTCAATTGACCTCGAAGAAGACAACCATGGCAATGTACCACGTCGTGAACATACAACCACTTTGCCTTTCCAACTTGTCCTGAAATTACACATGCTAGTTGAAATACATGCCTGCAACTATGATTCACAGGATGGCTTGGTAAATGGTGCAGATGGAATACTCAAAGCTTATACCAAAACAGAAAAAATCGATGTCCTCTGGATTAAGTTCCATGAGCCGCATATTGGCCACCGACAAGCAAACAAGTTGGCCTATCTATATAATTCAAACACTGCGCGATTGGACACCTATCTTACGAATATCAAAACCAATATCGACATTGGCAAAGACAGGTCGACTGAAGATCCGAAAACAGTTTCCAATTAAACTTGCATGTGCACGTACAATCCACAGATCGCAAGGGATAACACTTGATAGTGTTGCATTTGACCCTGTTGGAATTCGAATACATGGACTTATGTACACAACATTGTCCCATGTTAGAAGTATAGACTCCTTGTATTTACTAAGCGCTCTAACAAAAGATAACTTCAAAGTCAAACACAAAGTTGATATTGAGATGCAACGCCTTGGGACTAGCGCAAAATGGAATCTACAGTATGATTACCAATCCATACAAACAAAGTCATATGTATCAATTATGTCACTTAACACATGCAACCTACATGCACCGATGGATGATATACTCAATGACTATGACACAATGCAATCCGATATTTTGTGCTTGCAGGAAACATACATGACATTATGCATGCAAAACAAGCAATTTCCAAATCACAATTGCATATCAAGCTACATTACACATGGGGTGATGATATTAGTGAAAAAACATGTAACAATTTTGGAGCATATGCATTTTCTTGCAAAAGTAATTTTCCATGGATCAGAAAATGATATATTGAATCTCTATGTTGCTCCGCATGCAACATTCTCCAACATACTAAATGTTATTTCAAATGCATTATAGCATTTGCATCTAAACGAAACCATTGTCATTGTAGGAGACTTCAATATTGACATGCTACAAAATAATGCCAAAACAAAAAAATTGGAAAACTACATGTGCAGATACAACCTTTGCTTTCTTTTGGATAAGATAAACCATGTACAAAGTGCACTTATTGACCATGTATGGTCGAATGTAACCATTTCCCAATACAACCTCTTTATCTTAGATACATACTGGTATGATCATGATACAATTAGTATTGTACTTGAATTATGAAATATACATCAAACATATTGCAAAATCATATTTCTATGTCTCAAAGCATATCTGTCTAGCTTTTTGCACAAAACCAAGTTATCCAACTTCTTAGTTTTTCCTGGTTTGTAATTTCTTTTGGGCACAATTTTTTTGTATATATACACAGACATGGATCAAGACAAAAAAAAAACGGTACATGCTTCTAACACTATATGTTACTCGATTCCTTTGATTCTAATTTGTTTACTATATGTACATATTCATTGTTTTTTCCTTACATATCAACATACATTCATGTTCATTATGTTTTCTACTTTCCTTCATTGAAACAAACAAGGAAACTGGACAAGGCAAAGAATTATTAATCATAAATGTAGAAGAAGACATACAAAGGTGCATACTTCTACCCATATTCCATATCCAATTGTCTTTCATTTACTCTGTCTATGTTTATGATACTGGTTTGCAGCTCCTTTTTTTTTTTTTCTTAGATATTGCATATCTTTCTATATATTAATTTATCTTCATGTCAATTGTATTTTCTGTGCCGCTACCTTGAAATAAATAAAATTGTATTCCATCTTTTTTTCATGTGTTTCTACGTAGCAACTTGCCTTCATGTCCATTGTATTCTCTCTATTGTTGCATTGAAAAAATAACAGAGTAATTGAACATGAGGATGAAGCCTTATGTGCCACAACTGAGAAAGCTGGAGTGAAATCTTCCAAAAGGTATGCCAACAGTGGTGCCAGAGCAAATACAATGCATATGCCTAATGCACATCCATATCAATTATGAACAATATACACATGTTCATAATGACTGTTTCACAAATGACATGGGCATGAGTAGTGAATCGTCACAAACATCAGCACAACGACAAGGCCGAAGGTAAGGATTCATAGATTATGCTATTGCTATGTTTGGGAAACAAATATCCTCAGTTATTTATTCTACTATGCCATGGTAAATATGTTTATGTTGTTTACACCACATGTTTTTTAGTTCACAAGAACTATCGACAAGTAGAAGTGAAACCTCATTATAGTACAAGGTCTAGAGACTAAGAGGTATGGTTACAAAACTCTAATATGCATACTTTATCCAATTTGTACATATATTGAAGCTTGTGATATTTTCATGGTTGAGAATGTTTTTCCCATAGTTGATGTGATTTTATCGCTTGATAATTATTAGACTAGGTGTTGTTGTGTGAGGCATAAAGTTCTTTGCTCCCTTTCTTTTTCCTCTTCTATACTTACAGATTTTTCCCTTTTCTTCTTCCCCTCTATTATCCATTTCTGGTTCTATACTTAGTCGCATTTCTATGCTCGTGGGTTCCTGGGGTGGTGGACTAAGAAATTCTATATCCATTTATATCTGCACATCACAAGTCTGATCGACCATCATTCGTTTCCATACTTAGCCAATTTTATGGCCTCGGGTTCCCGAGTAGGCATTATCGAACTCTCATACCCTGTGTTCAAGGTATACATCTTGCACACAAAACTTAGGTGATCTACAATTCGACCCCAGACTCCTTGAACTCGCAAGCCTGACTCTACTTGCAATGACTCCGTCTGGCCACCCCTCCTTTCCATACTTAGTCGATTCTTCACAGTTTCGCGTGTTCACGGACACCCGGGTTCACAAAAGTTTCAAAGCATTTTTCGCTCCCCTCCATCCTCGCCACCTTCGCCCCTTCCCAATGCACATTAATTATTATTTTACGAGTGACAACTCACCACACAGGTTCTAAAAGATTGGCATTAATAAGCGGAAAGCTCGAGGACATCTCCCATTTAAAACACATTAATGGGAGAATATTATGGAATCTGATGAATTTTTTTCTGTCAATCTTGAATTGGCAAAAAAATGTTGGTTGTTTTAGTGTCTTTAAGGCATCATCATAGTAAGAATGCGATATTGTGCTAGCCCATTGCCATCTATAAAGGTGTTGATGTGATGTCCCTCTTTAATATTGTGCATATATTACAACTTGCCATATTTGAGAATATGCTTGCATATGAAAATGTTAACTCATATGTACAATATCTCTTTAAACTTGAACCAGGGTCTATTGAGCTCCAGTTATATTTCATGGCTGAGAATGTTTTTCCCATAGTTGTTGTGTTTCTATCGCTTGATAGTTATCAAACTAAGTGTTGTTGTGTGAGGCATAAAGTTCTTTGCTCCCTTTCTTTTTCCTCTTCTATACTTACCTGTTTTTCCCTTTTCTTCTTCCCCTCTATTATTCGTTTCTGGTTCTATACTTAGTCGCATTTCTATGCTCGCGGGTTCCTGGGGTGGTGGACTGAGAAATTCTATATCCATCTATATCTTCACATCACGAGTCCGACCGACCGTCATTTGTTTCCATACTTGGCCAATTTGATGGCCGCGGGTTCCGCTATCGAACTCTCATGCCCCCTGTTCGGGGTATACATCTTGCACCCAAAACTTCTGTGATCTACAATTCAACCCCCGACTCCTCGAACTCGCAAGCCTCACTCTACCTACGATGACTCAGTCTGACCACCCCGCCTTTCCATACTTTGTCGATTCTTCAAAGTTTTGCGGGTTCATGAACTCTAGGGTTCACAAAAGTTTCAAAGCATTTTTTGCTTCCCTCCATCCCCGCCACCTTCGCCCATTCCCAGTGCACATTAATTATGCTTTTAATAGTGACATCTCACCACACACGTTCGAAAATATTACCATTAATAAGTGGAAAGCTCAAGGACATCTCCCATTAAAACACATTAATGGGAGAATATTATGGAATCTGATGAATTTTTTTGTGCCGATCTTGAATTGGCAAAAAATTGTTGGTTGTTTTAGTTTCTTTAAGGCATAATCATAGTAAGAATGCAATATCGTGCTAGCCTACTGTCATCTATAAAGGTGTTGATGTGATGTCCCTCTTTAATATTGTGTATATATTGCAACTTGCCATATTTGAGAATATGCTTGCATATGAAAATGTTAACTCATATATACAACATCTTTTTAAAATTGAACCAGGGTTTGTTGAGCTCCAGTTATATTTCGTGGCTGAGAATGTTTTTCCCATAGTTGATGTTTTTATATCGCTTGACAATTATCATACTAAGTGTTGTTGTGTGAGGCATAAAGTTCTTTGCTCCCTTTCTTTTTCCTCTTCTATACTTGCTCATTTTTCCCTTTTCTTCTTCCCCTCTATTATCCGTTTATGGTTCTACACTTAGTCGTATTTCTATGCTCACGGGTTCTCACGGTGGCGGACTGAGAAATTCTATATCCATCTATATCTTCACATCACGAGTCGGATCGACCGCCATTCGTTTCCATACTTAGCCAATTTTGTGGCCGCGGGTTCCTGGGTAGGCGCTATCGAACTCTCATGCCCCGTGTTCGGGGTATACATCTTGCACCCAAAAATTGGGTGATCTGCAATTTGACCCCAGACTCCTCCAACTCGCAAGCCTCACTCTACCTACGATGACTCTTTCTGTCCGCCTCGCCTTTCCATACTTAGTCGATTCTTCAAAGTTTCGCAGGTTCACAAACTCTTGGGTTCACAAAAGTTTCAAAGCATTTTTCCCTCCCCTCCACCTTCGCCCCTTCCCAATGCACATTAATTATGATTTTAATAGTGACAACTCACCACACAGGTTCGAAAAGATTGGCATTAATAAGCGGAAAGCTCGAGGACATCTCCCATTTAAACGCATCAATGAGAGAATATTATGGAATTTGATGATTTTTTTTGTGTCGATCTTGAATTGGCAAAAAAATGTTGGTTGTTTTAGTTTCTTTAAGGCATCATCATAGTAAGAATGCAATATTGTGCTAGCCCACTGTCATCTACAAAGGTGTTGACGTGATGTCCCTCTTTAATATTCTGCATATATTACAACTTTCCATATTTGAGAATATGCTTGCATATGAAAATGTTAACTCATATATGCAACATCTCTTTAAACTTGAACCAGGGCTTGTTGAGCTCCAGCTATATTCCATGGCTAGGAATGTTTTTCCCATAGTTGATGTGTTTCTATCACTAGATAATTATCAGACTAAGTGTTGTTGTGTGAGGCATAAAGTTCTTTGCTCCCTTTCTTTTTCCTCTTCTATACTTACCCGTTTTCCCCTTTTCTGCTTCCACTCTATTATCCGTTTCTAGTTTTATACTTAGTCGCATTTCTAAGCTCGCGGGTTCCCATGGTGGCGGACTGATAAATTATGTATCCATATATATCTTCACATCACAAGTCCGACCAACCGCTGTTCGTTTCCATACTTAGCTAATTTTATGGCCGCGGGTTCCCGGGTAGGCGTTATCGAACTCTCATGCCCCGTGTTCAGGGTATACATCTTGCACCCAAAACTTCAATGATCTACAATTCGATCCCAAAATCCTCGAACTTGTAAGCCTCACTCTACCTACGATGACTTCATCTGACCACCCCGCATTTCCATACTTAGTCGATTCTTCAAAGTTTTGCGGGTTCATGGACTCCCAGGTTCATAAAAGTTTCAAAGCATTTTTCTCTCCCCTCAATCCCCACCACCTTTTCCCCTTCCCAATGCACATTAATTATGCTTTTACTAGTGACATCTCATCACACAGGTTAAAAAATATTGGCATTAATAAGCGAAAAGCTCAAGGACATCTCCTATTAAAATGCATTAATGGGAGAATATTATGGAATCTGATGAATATTTTGGCGTCGATCTTGAATTGGCAAAAAATTGTTAGTTGTCTTAGTTTCTTTAAGGCATCATCATAGCAAGAATGCAATATTGTGCTAGCCCACTGTCATCTACAAAGGTGTTGACATGATGTCCCTCTTTAATATTGTGCATATATTACAACTTACCATATTTGACAATGTGCTTGCATGTGAAAATGTTAACGCATATATTTTATTTGTTGCGTATGCGTTTGAGCAAAATTTGCGACCCGAAATCACCCTCCAAATTGGAACATGGTTTACATTTAGGCCACAAAAAACACTAATAAAATAAAATAATATGAATAGTATTGAAGTACATATATACAAATTCTCTTTAAACTTGAACCTGAGTTTACTCAGACTCCAACTCGCAGACTTCACTTTACCTACGTTGAGTTTGTATGGGTCCGTCTGACCGCCCCGCCTTTCCATACTTACTCGATTCTTCACCTCTTGTTGTCACAGATACGTGAGTTCGCAGACTCCCATCCATCCCTGCCACCTTCGTACACTTCCCAATGCAAATTGATTATGCTTTTATTAGTGACAACTCACCACACGGGTTTGAAAACATTGGCATTAATGAGCAGAAATCTAGAGTACATCTCCCATTAAAATGCATTAAACCAAGATTTACGGGAGATTATATTATCATCCTCTAGTGTTCATTTAAAATACTATCAAGACACAATCACTGTCACATGTTGCAATACAAACAAATCTTCATCAAAGCATTAGCTTTTCTCACAGGCACTCCACATGCACCCCAATCCCCTGAACTGAGCAATATTTCGATCTACCAACTCAACATCCCTATTATCGAATTGGCAAAGGTCAATATTATGGGATCTGATTTTTTTCTTTTGTGGATCTTGAACTTGGAAAAATTGTTGTTTACTTTAGTTTTTTTAAAGGCATTATACCCCACCTTTCCATACTTAGTTGATTCTTCACCTCATGTTGTCACAGATTCGCGGGTACCCAGGCTCCCAGGTTCACAAAAGTTTCAAAGCATTTTTCACTCTCGTCCATCCCCGCCACCTTCGCGCCCTTCATAATGCACATTAATCATGCCTTTGTTAGTGACAACTCACCAGACATATCGAAAAATATTGGCATTAATAGGCGAAAAGATCGAGGACATCTCCCATCAAAACACATTAAACCAAGATTTATAGAAGATTATATTATCATGCTCCAACGTTCATTTTAAATACTATCAGGAGCAAAGAAACGTTCTCATCACTTTATGGCTGCAGCTCGACAACATTTATGTGGAGATACCTTGAATATTTTCAGGCGTGAGGGCCAAAGTTTTCAGTGGTCAAGAGCTTATGACTACTACTCGTCCCCTTTTGCCCAAAAGGAAGTTATCTGGAAGTTTGGAATTGCACGAGTAGGTTTTGTCCCCGAAGTTTTTTATTGTAATAAATTGGTCACCTGCTGCATCGAAAATTATCCAGTTGCGGGACCATTTTCGAGTCTCCCTGAGGCCTCAAGTATTTTGAAAGATGTTAAGACTTCCCGACCCAATGCTTACTTTCAAGGGCGAGGATTGCAGAGAGTTCTTAAAGAAGCATGATAATGGATTGGACCTCTTACCGGAGTTCTTAGAGAACCCAACGACCGTTCCCAGGGACATGAACAGATTATAGGTTAGTGCATTTAAAAACCCTTTATGGGAAATTCCATTGATTTTCACGAGGATAACGACACAAGAAAGTACATCCAACATCTCTCAGATGATTCTGTATATTTTATATTTTACGGTGAAGGAACAAGCCATCTTCGATTGGGGTAAGTTGATTTCCATTGAAATCTCTTCCCAGTTATTGCAATACACAAGGCAAAATAAATTATTTATGTCATCTTGCAATACACAAGGCACCAATGAGTCCTACAAGCAGAAACGAAAAGGCCCGGGTGAGAAAAGTGCCCAATGCCCGACTGCCACACCCAACACTACAACATCTCGGAGCAACGCTCCAACGACCTACCCAAGAAAGAAAGTCACACACAGTTCTTCAGGCGAAGGAGGAGATAAGAGCCCTCACTTCAGCAAAATTGAAAGTTCTCGCAAACTTCCCCAGAGCAAAAAACGAAGAACAATAGTGCAAGAACAGGAGGGACCAAGGGGAGAAATTGATATCCAGGATCTCTCCCTCGAAGATATGGAACTAGAAATTGACATTGACAAAATGTTCCCCGACGACAACCAGCTACATAGCACTGCTCCCCATTACCCTCAGATGGAAATAATTGGGATCGATACCTTCAACAAAGAAGAGTCTTTTGCATTTCAGAGCGTTGTTTTTTACAGCGAATCCAAAAAATTGGTTATTGAAAAGAGAGATGTAAAGAATAAGAAAGGGAAATCTCGTCCAGAGATGAACCTACGAAATATGCACCCTTCACAGATCTCCCAGATATACCAAGCAACTGGAGATGCTCTAGACAACTTTATTAGCGGCCTTGAAGCGAAGAATGTCAGGTTAAAGGAGTGAATCAAAGAATTGGAGGGAGCTCTAATGCCCCTTCCACTCCTTTGGAAATGATCTGGCCCACTGTACCTATGGCAAAGTTAAAAGGATCAACAAGCCTTCTCACATTAGCCCGAGGCTATGTGGAAAAGAATATAAAGAGAAGAATGGAATTAATAACATAAGCTTGGGAGATGTCAAAGAGTATGGTCTCTTTTGGAACAAGAGCGCATGCTTTTCATGAGTATCTGCAAGCAGATCTCAAGAACGAGCAAGGTTTGTACCTCAATGCAGTTGTGCCATTTGGTGTTAAAGTTACTGGTATGACGGAATTGAGAAGAAGAGAGGAGAATCTCCCTTCTCCGGATCGAATAAACCAGCTAAACGCATGCTGGAAAGAAAAGGTAAAAAACCTAAATGGTATCGTTCAAGCATGTAGCCAGGCCATATCTAGAAGAGAGAAACTATTCAAGAAGCTAACTGAGATAGATCTAGCTGGCAACACCAATGAAATCCAAGACCCAAAATTGATATTTAACTCGTTGTTTTTAACCAAGCAAGCATTTGATGATCAAGTTGAGATCTATAAAAGACTGTCATTTGAAAATTTCTATGGCATTATTGAATATGGTGAAGATGACGTGAAAAACTGGCTAGTTCATTATTTGATTAAAAACCAAGATATTTAAGAAACATTGCACAACATGTCTATTGATCTAAGGGACTTGGAAATTGAACTCTTCAATATAAAAATCTGGCATGAAATCAATGTGACACCCATGAGGAGCTACATCGATGAGTGGTTCAAAAAGGTTGTCGACAAGATTACCAATGAAGGGCAAAGGACGCTTGAGACGGTTCCCATAACCGTCGAGGAAAGCCATAAAAGGAAATCAACGAGCAAATGACAAGGCATGGGATAGCATCATAGTAAGTCCATACTGATCACATTCTTCTCTCTTTGTTGACGTCTTCATCCAGTTACTCAACCTCTTTAAATACAAAGCTTTAACCGAGGACTAACAATTTTATCTTTCTTCTTGCCAGGTCTTGTTGTCTTCCATCGTCGACTTTTTTCTTCCTACAAAGTTGATTCTTGTACATCTTTGCTTTATGGTCCACGGGACCCCCAATCCCAGTCATTATGGCAAACACATTTAAATTTCAGAGAATATGTACTGAACTATATATTTTTTTACAAATTCCAAGACAACTATTTTGGGAAATAAACTGAACTGTATTTTGTAACCCAGTTTATTTGAATATAAAATATTTGAGGTTGTTGTATGATTTTTTTCAATGTTTAATATTGTTTTTTACATGGAAGAATAATTTGTGATAGGATGTAATTTTGTGGCACCCACCCTGTACTTGAGAAAGAAATGTGTAGGCCCCTCCTGCTTTCATTCTTCGGGGCCCCAGAAATACAGTCAATGAATGACGCTATTTCAACATGGAAACTCAGGTGTCGACGTCATGTCCCTGTTTAATATTGTGCATATATTACATCTTCTCATATTTAAGAATATGCTTCCATATAAAAAAATGTTAAATCATATATATATATATATATATATATATATATATTGCTTATGGATTTGAGCAAAATTTGTGAGCCGAAAACACCATTCAAATTGGAACATGGTTTACATTTGGACCACAAATAATCTATTAAGATACATTAATATGAATACAATTGAAATAAATATAAACAAAATCTCTTTAAACTTGAACCTGACTTTCTTAAGCTCCAGAATTTGCGAGCCGAAAACACCCTTCAAATTGGAACATGGTTTATGTTTGGACCACAAATAATCTATTAACATAAATTAATATGAATACTATTCAAATAAATATAAACAAATTCTCTTTAAACTTGAACCTAACTTAGTCGCGTTTCTATGATCTCGGGTTCCCGGGTTAGCGGGTTCCCCAGTTAGCATTATCAAATTCTTATGCCCCGTGTTCCGTGATATACATCTTGCACCCAAAACTTCTGTGATTTACGAGTTGACCTTGGACTCCAACAACTCACAAGCTTCACTATACCCGGGTTCACAAAAGTTTCAAACCATTTATCACTCCCTTCCATCTCCGCCCTTCCCAATGCACATTCATTATGCTTTTACTAGTGACAACTCACCACACAGGTTCGGAAATATTTTCATTGATAAATGAACAATAGATGTTGTTGTGTGACATACTTACTCCCTTTCCCCTTTTCTTCTTCCCCTCTATTATCCCTTTCTGGTTCTATACTTCATCGCATTTCTATGATTGCGGGTTCCTGGGTTGGTGGTCTGACAGATCCTCATCTCCATCTATATCCTCACATCACAAGTCAATCCGACCGTCATTCCTTTCCATACTTGGCCAATTTTATGGTCATGGTTTCCAGGGTTGGCGCTATCGAACTCTCATGCCCCGTGTTCTGTGATATACATCTTACACCCAAAACTTTTGTGATCTACAATTCCACCCCACACTCCTTGAAATCGCAAGCTTCACTCTACCCAGGTTCACAAAAGTTTCAAAGCATCTATCGCTCCCTTCCATCCCCGCCACCTTCACGCCCTTCCTGAGGCACATTAATTTTGCTGTTACAAGTGACAACTCAACACACAGGTTCGAAAATATTGGCATTAGTAAGTGAAAACCGCATTAAACCGCCATTTACGGGAGTCCGCCCGACCGTCGTTGCTTTTCATACTTATCCAATTTTATGGTCGTCGGTTCCCGGGTTGGCGCTATCTAACTCTCATTCCCCCTATTCCCTGATATACATATTGCACCCAAAACTTTCGTGATCTACAATTCCATACTTAGCCAATTTTATCGCTGTCGGTTCTGGGGTTGGTGCTATCGAACTCTCATTCCTCGTGTTCCGTGATATACATCTTGCACCCAAAACTTCCGTGATATACATCTTGCACCCAAAACTTCTATGATATACATCTTGCACCCAAAACTTTTGTGATCTACAATTCCTTGAGCTCATAAGCTTCACTCTACCCGGGTTCACAAAAGTTTCAAAGCATTTTTCTCTCTGTTCCATCCTCGCCACCTTCGCGCCCTTCCTAATGCACATTGATTATGCTTTTACTAGTCACAACTCAACACACAGGTTCGAAAAAAATGGCATTAATAAGCGAAAACCTCCAGGACATCTCCCATTAATACGCATTAAACAACGATTTACGAGAGTCCGTCCGACCGTCGTTCCTTTCCATACTTAGATAATTTTATGGCCGCGGGTTCCCGGGTTGGCGCTATTGAACTCTCATTCCCCATGTTCTGTGATATACATATTGCACCCAAAACTTCTGTGATCTACAATTCCACCCCGCACTCCTCGAAATTGCAAGCTTCACTCTACCCGGGTTCACAAAAAGTTTCAAAGCATTTATCGCTCCCTTCCATCCCCGCCACCTTCGTGCCCTTCCCAATGTACATTAATTATGCTTTAATTGCATTCATAAGCGAAAAACTCGAGGACATCTCCCATTAAAACGCATTAAACTACGATTTACGCGAAAACCTCGAGGAACATAAGTCCGACCAACCGTCGTTCCTTTCCATACTTAGCCAATTTTATGGCCGCGGGTTCCCGGGTTGGCGCTATCAAACTCTCATTCCCCGTGTTCCATGATATACATCTTGCACCCAAAACTTTCGTGATCTACAATTCCACCCCGCACTCCTCGAACTCACACGCTTCACTCTACCCGGGTTCACAAAAAGTTTCAAACCATTTATCGCTCCCTTCCATCCCCGCCACCTTCGCGCCCTTCCCAATGCACATTAATTATGCCTTGATTACTGACAACTCACCACACAGGTTCGAAAGGATTGGCATAAGTATTCAATGTAATTTCAACATAGGTTTTAATATTTACATTTTCTTTATCGTTTCATTTCTAAAAAACAATTGAACGTAACTTTTAATTTTCTTTTTTTCTTTTTTTTGTCATTTAATTTTACATATTTCAACTTTTGTTTGCTTATTGTTAAAGATCTATTCTAATTACCCTTTACTTACCATACTGTTAATTTTTGTTTTTTTAACAATATTCCTCGTCTCTCCCCATCTTCCAATAATCATCATAATCAATAATTATGAGGTGCCAACTATCATTTCCATTTCCAAATTTACTTGGCAAGGAGTAAGCTGCCATGCAACACTTGTTACATTAGGTATTAGAATTAATTTCCCATAACATGTGAGCCCCAGTATACCATGATTTATATATTGATAAGGACATTTATAGAAGTAGTGGTTCCTCGTAATAGTAATAATCTAATTTGAAATCACATCCTAATAAGATATCATGACATAGGAGGTCTCTTTGTGTGTGGGCAAGGAACTCCCTCTATGCAACAATTTCATTGCTTAATATATGGAGGTGTACATGTTTTGTTCCCCTCTAGATTCAAACCTATAACATCTAAGGAGGAAAGGTATATCTTCACTATTAGACTTACTTAGTGTATATCATGGTTGATTGATTGGAGTGTGATTGTACTTTCTTACTCAACCTTACCATTCCTCCTTTGTGTGGGTTATGTATATGTGTTTGTGTGAGTAATAACGAGAATAACAATAACAATGGAAGGTGCAATATGTCTATCTTGTAGTTTTTATGACTTTGTGTGTGTGTGTGTGTGTGTGTTTCTTCTCTTCTCAAAATCATCTAGATGTTACCCCTTACCTTGAGAATCCATATGTATCTTCAAGAAATAGAACTTTGGTGAGAAGTGTGACATATCATGTTCAGTTTCAGTGGGCCTAATAGTTAAGAACGTGTTTTTTTCTTAAAGGACATAGATTTGAATCCAAGGGGAGTACAATATGTACACCTCTTTAAACCAAGTAGTCTAATCATTGTATGAAGGGATCCCTTATCCAAAATCCATATCCCACAAATAAGGGAATTCCATACATCAATTTAGTATTTACAAAACTATGACCTTGAAATTAGATTATTATTATTATTATACATTGATTCCTTAATAGTGTTAATATCCCTCTTTATAAGTTTTTCTATTTGTTCCAATTTCAATTAATGTATACCTTTCTCTTCTCCTGATACACATATATTGTTATTATTTATTTATTTGATTTGGGAAATATTGTTTAGGTTTTAATTTCTCAATCAATCGCTTGGATCATTTTCTAAGATCGTCTTATTGAATACACTAAATATATATTTTCATTAGTATCGAATTGATATTTGACTAAATATTTCCTAATTTTAGTAATATTATAATATTATGATGAGCAATTTATTTATTAGGTATAAGAGTTGCATACATTTAACACTTATTTAATTTTATTGAGAGTTATTATTTTCTATTATTTTAAGTTTATAACTGATCTCTTTATGATAAATGAAGTGTCCACTCAAAATATTAAAAAAGTTTGAAAACTTAAACATAACTTATTTTGATGTATAAATTTTTTAAATATAAATTGTGTATTATATTTTGAAACGTCCAACATTTTAGGTGGACACTGCACCCATCATCAGGGACAGATAAAGCTTAAAATAGTAATGGAAAAGAGTGTTGAGGTTGAAATTTATAAGGTGAGATCAAAGGTTGACCATTGTAAAAAAACATTGAGAAAAATGATTAAAAATACATATGCATAAGCCATTGAGAAAAATGGAGGATTAAATTTTAAAGGAATGTCGGGGAATAAATAAATTCTTAATTAATAATTGACACTAGAATATAAAAATAAAGGAGGACATGAAGCACTGATTAATAAGAATTTTTCACTTGATAATATTAAAATTCAAACTAAATGAAATGAAAGGCCAAGTCAAAGGAGGAAGAAGAGGAGTGGGGTGAGGGGAGTACCATAAAAGACATAAAAGAAAACCAAGAAAGAAGGAAAGGGCTAAATGACCCAAGTAATGAATGGTAGGCTTCCAATATTGGACAAGCTTGTAGTCATCATCCCGATTAAAATTATTGGGATGTTTTTCAATTTCCAAGGATTCACGAATGATGTGAGACGAATGGTGGGGGGAAGAGGCAAGAATTTTAGTTTGGTCAAAGCAAATGAGATGTTTAGAATTGAAGGAGTGTTCAACGATGGTTGACTTGGAAATTTGGTTCTGGAGTGTATCGACTAAAAGTTCTTTGAGATGGGCTTTGAAGGATCTACCAGTTTGGCCTATGTACAATTTTCCACATGAGCAAGGAATTTGGTAGACTCCTTGGCCAAGCATGGGGTTTGATTTATCTTTGGCAGTTATTAATATTTGTTTCAAGGCTTTATAAGGTTTCAAGAGAGCTTTAATATTATTTTTGCCCAATATCTTGGAGATATGATATGTTGTACACTGGATGTAGGGAAGTGAAATGAGAGCCCAGGGAGGGGAAGAGGACGGATGATTTTTATGTTTAGAATTAGAGTTAATGTGGTGGGATGAGTGAAAGGCCATGTTGATTTGGGAGGATGAATAACCATTGGCTACAAGGGCCTTTGTAAGGTGTGATTTTTCTCTTTCAAGGAATTTAGGCGCAAAGTTCTGAATGGATTGAGTTGCTAGAGTTTTTGAAATGACAGATTTATGGGCAAGGTGATAATGAGATTGGGCATGGAGGTACTAGTCCATGTGATTCTTTTTCCTATCAACCTTGTGGGTAAGGGTACCAACCAGAAGGCAAGTAACGAGAACAACCAAAAAAGGAAGAGAATTTTCCTTTAGGATTTCCACTATGAATTGGATATGATTGAACAAAGAGGTCAAAGATGGATTGTCATGATGCCAAACAACAAAAGTATCATCGACAAATCAAAACCAACATTTAGGATTTAGATGAAAATTGTTTAAGGATAAGGTTTTGAAACGTTCCATAAAAATGTTGGCAACCACTCGGGATAAGGAAGATCCCATGGGTGTACCTTATGGGTTTTCATAGCATGCCCCTTTAAGGGTAAAGAAGTTGAGGTGAGGTAGATTTATATGAGGTTAAGGGTTTCAATATCCACAAGCTTAGATATAAGTTAAAGGGTTTCGGGAACTAGAATTTTGGTAAATAAGGACATTACCTCCAAACTAACCATGATGTCTTGTTCATCTAGGTGAAGATGTTCAGTTTTTGGAATAAAATAAAATGAATCCTTAATAAATGAGGGAGTTTTTCCAATAAAAGAATGAATCTTTTTAGCAAGGAAGCGAGCTAAGGCATAAGTGGGAGCTCTAACAACACTTACTATAAGCTTGAGTGGGATTTCTTTGTTATGAATTTTGTGTTTCCCATAGATCCTAGGGGTTTGAGGGTTATGAGGAATAAGACGTTTTTTAATGGTGGGGCCCAAGAAGGAGGATTTGATGGCTTTGGCGACTAAGTTATAAATGGTGTTGATTGGGTTCATGGACAGAGGTTTGTATGATGAAGAAGAAAGAAGGTCTTGAAGTTTAGATTTATAGTTGGAGGTATTCATAACGACTGTAGCATTACCTCTGTCTGCTTTCAGAATAATGATATTGGGGTTATCATTAAGTTGACGAATCGATCGAAATTATTCTTTGGATATAGGCAGTTTGGAGAAACATGAAATTCTACCACATTCTTGCTGAATTTCTTTGACTTTGTGTGAGGGTAGATGATGCGAAATGGATTCAATAGAGCATAAAATCTCTTCCATGCGAATATGCTTGGGAACTAATTGTTTTAGGGTTTTATAAGTTTTAAAGAGATAGTTAATATTGTTTTTGGCCAATGTCTTGGAGATATGATACGTAGTACCCTGGATGTAGGGAAGCAAAATGAGAGTCTGGGGAGGGGAAGAGAAAGGATAGTTTTTAGGTTTAGAATTAGAGATAATGCGATGGGTTGAGTGAAAGGCCTTGTTGATTTGTGAGAATGAATAACCATTGGCATAGAGTTTTGAATGGCTCACATTTCTGAAGTTTTAAAAATGACAGATTTATGGACAAGGTGATGATGAGATTGGTCATGGAGGTACCAGTTTGTGTGAGTCTTTTTCCTATAAACCTAGTGGGTAAGGTTACCATCCGAAAGCTAGGTAATGAGAACATCCAAAAAAGGAAGATAATTTTCCTTTTGGATTTCCATAGTGAATTGGATATGGGGCGAGACATTGTTAACATGATTGAAGAAAGAGGTTAAATATGTATTGCCACAAGGGCAAACAATGAAAGTATCATCAACAAATCAAAACAAACATTTAGGCTTTAGATGAAAACTATTTAAGGCCAAGGTTTTGAAATGTTCCATAAAAATATTGGCAACCATTGGGGATGAGGAAGATCCCATGGTTGTACCTTTTGGGTGTTCATAACAGGCCCCTTTAAAGGTAAAGAAAGTTGAGGTGAGGTGGATTTCTACGAGGTTAAAGGTTTCAAGGTCCACAATCTTGTATATAAGTTCAAGGGTTCCAGGAACTGGAATTTTGGTAAATAAGGACACTACATCAAAAACTAAGCATGATGTCTTATTCATTCAAGCGAAGATGTTTGGTTTTTTTAATAAAATGAAATGAATCTTTAATAAATGAAGGAGTTTTTCCAATAAAAGAATGAAGCTTTTCAACAAGGAAGCGAGCCAAGGTATAAGTGGGAGTTCCAATAACGCTTACTATAGGCCTAAGAAGGATATCCTTTCTATGAATTTTGGTTTTCCCGTAGATCCTATGGGTTTGAGGGTTATGAGGAATGAGACGTTTTTTAATGGTGGAGCACAAGAAGGAAGATTTGATGGCTTTATACACTAACTTAGAAATGGTGTTGATTGGGTTCTTGGACAAAGGTTTATACGATGAAGAAGAAAGAAGGTCTTGAAGTTTTGATTTGTATTCAGAGTTATTCATAATGACTATATTGTTACCTTTATCTACTTTCAAAATAATGATTTTGGGGTTATCATTAAGGTGGCGAATGGATTGAAATTCTTCTTTGGATAAATTCAGTTTTGGAAGTTTGGAGGAATGAAGAATTCTACCACATTCTTGTTGATTTTTTTCGGCTTCATGTGAGGGTGGATGATGTGAAATGGATTCAATAGAGCATAAAATCTCTTATATGGGAATACACTCAGGAACTAACTATTTCAGGGTTTTATAAGATTCAAGGAGAGTTTTGATATTTTTTTACCAATATATTGGAGATATGATAAGTAGTACCCTGGATGTAGGGAAGTGAAATGAGATCTGAGGGAGGGGAAGAGGAAGGATAGTTTTTAGGTTTAGAATTAGAGTTGATGTGGTGGGTTGAACGAAAGGCCTTGTTGATTTGGTAGTGTTACCCACCCATGCATAGGGGTAACTGGAGGAGATCATGTCTCATGGCCCACAATGAAGATAATGATCCTAATGTGATGATGATCACCATGTACACCTATGGAAAACTAGTATGCCCCCTCAAATGCCTCTTCCACTATTGATCATCATAGCTCATCGCATCCAAATAACATAGGCTTTGGGAGATGGTAAGCCAACATCATCATGAAGTACATTAGTATTTCTTTCATACAAAGTGTTATGCTTGATATATTAGGCATGTGAACAAGGATCATTGGTTGAAGTTTGATAATGGATCATAAGATCAAGAAGTTATGTTTGTTTCCTTGTTTCACCTTGGTGGCCAACATTTATGCCCTAGTCCTGTGTTGTCACCCCCAAGGGAAAGAGGTATTACTGGGGGGCCCTCACAAGGGTAACATTCCATTTCCCGACCATACTTAAGAATTACCATCCTGGAGCCTGTCACAATGTACTAAACTTCAGTAATGGGTCATGGTTCATTCTCTCATGAGAAGAGGAGCTAAAGGCTCAAAGGTTGATTGCAACTGCTAATAAAAAATAACAAAGAAAGAATGATGCTAAAGAAAGAAAGGAATAATAGAAAGGAATTTTTTCAAAGTCAGTCCATACTTGAGTTCTAACCTTTCCGCGTTCACCTGAGTCCCAAAGCAATGAATGTTAAAGATTGAAACCTTATAAAGGGGACTTGCAAATAAATGAAAGGACAATATAAAATGCAGATTGAGGGGTTGGAAAAATGTAGTGCCTAGAAAGTTGTAACTCAAGAGCAAGCACACCCTCCACAAAGGCAGTCATAGAAATGGACCAAGTGATTCCATAGGCTATGAATTAAGGCCAGCACGTTTCACTGTCACACTTATTCTCGAAGGGTTCTTTTATTTCTTGCTTCCCTTGGGACACATCGCTCTACTTTGGTATGTTCCTCCTTGTTTTGGTTGGCACACCTAATAGGGTGTGATGATGGTCCTCCCATATTCAAACTTGCCAACTTACATAAAGTCTTGAGCTACTGTGAAGTTTGAAGGGGATACTTGACGTGAATTGTTTATGTGGCTTCTATGTTAAGTGACAACTTACTTTATATGATCTAGGGTCTCCTATACCTTGTGAACATGGGTTTTACTTAATTCCATGCTTAGATTTGACATGGATGCACCTAACATGGTTCTTTGAATAATGTCCCATGTTTTCACCCAGGACGTTGTTCCTTTATTGTAGGATATGGAACGTGTGATGCAGAGCATTGACTCATTGGATGGTTTGACACACTCAGATACATGCTCTCACATCTTCTGGACCTTGGACAACGGACAAATGGGATTGCATTTTCTAGATATGGTCATGGTGGCACGCATATGGGAAAGAAGCCCACACCTTGTGATCTAGGTGCATATCGGTGGCCACCCACCTTTTCCAGCTGGCTCAAAACAACTTTCTAGCAATTTTGATAATTTACTATTTTTAGCAGTTTTTTGGGTCTTGAACTTCTGGCGCTGTTTTGAGGCCCAAAACGATGCTTTTTGGGGTATGTTGCGATCGCAAAATTTCATCTTGAAATTTGGTGCAACTGTTGTAGTCCTCGGATATATCTTTCCAATGGGCTATCATACGCCTAAAACGAAGATTGTATGCAAAATTTACAACCCCGGGAAGTTGATGTACTGACTTACCCAAACGGGGCCCACATGACTTTTGGCGCTTCATCTCCTAGGGTTAGGTTTTTGGATGTTTAGGGTTTTTGAAACTCCTCTTTATTGTAAAAAGGCTTGAGAGCCTCATTGAACTACTCTAATTTTGTGTGAATCTTCTTCACCGAATGAACTTAACCATCACATCTTTGCACCCTCGAGGAGAATGGCACTTACCATTCCAACAAACTTGTTTTATGTTGCATTTCACAGTTTCATCTTATTTCCTTATTGAATGAAAACCGGTTTTCTGTATCTCTGTTATTACGTATTAAGCATCTGGTAATGGTGGCAGGCGAGTCGGTACAGTTACGCACCATAAAATGGATCACCTTGGGCGTATACCTCAGAGACATAATGTCCTACGTGTTGGATGGAGGATGTTACAATGGTATATGGTTGGATGACATGTAGAGATGAGATACACCCCTCTCCACCTTAGACACTATCTTCTCAACCTTGGACACTGGGCCTTTTTTTATGATGATGTCATACTATGGTTTGATGGAGATGGTGGGGTTTGCTTGCCACATGGACACCACATGACAATTTCATTGTAAGGTTTGATGGAGATGGTGGGGTTTGCTTGCCACATGGACACCACATGACAATTTGATGTGACATGGCACTCCTCCACCTTGGACGGTGACACGTGGCCTTTGGAGGCCCTCCTTCACCCTTGGGAGGCTTGACGTCACCACACGTGTGACCCTATGATGTATTATTTTTATGATTTATCATTGTAGAGATTATTTTGAGGGGTTGGCCCCACTTCTATCATGGATTATTGTTGTTTTACTCAAATTATGTGGACAATTAGTGCTTGGTTACCTCATATAAATAGAGGGAGCACTCAAATTAATTTTTCATCGTCGCAACTCCTCACATATGTGAGAGAGCACTCTAAAAGTTTCGCTCTACTCTTCTTGTTCTCTTGGAATCTAGTGCGCACCATTTGAAGGAAGGTTTTTATTGGATGTTTGTCACTTATTAATGGTTGGATGGTGAATTATGGTTTCCTCATGCATGCACTTGACGTACTAAGTCTTGTTTATTCAAGTTTCTTGCTTTAGTGTGGTGTGTTTTTGTAAATGCTCTTTTAGAGGCTTAATTGTTGCATGTACCTTGTGTGCTTGAAACCCTAGGAGGGATTAAGAGGCTTTATCCCCTCCCTTCTTTCAATTATCATTAATTATTGAAGCATTGAGACATTATTCTAGGGCTTAAGAGGTTTTATACCCTATGGTCCTTACATTGGCTAGTTTAAATCTTAGGGATTAAGACGCTTTATCCCCCTTAGGGCTTGACCTAGTTCAATTAAATCTTGTTGCTAGAGGCTAGAGAAGAAAACAACACCTAGGGTTTATGAAGCTATATGCCCTATGGTTTGTTTTTAAGAAGTTGGGTTAGGGTTTATGAGGCTATATGCCCTAGGGTTTGTTTTTAAGAATTTGGGTTAGGGTTTATGAGGCTATATTCCCTAACCTCCTCTTCATCTCTCTTGCACCTAGAAATTTTTATGGTTTGTTCCTTGACTCCATTTCCCAAGAAAGAGAACAACCCTAGTCTAGTTGAATGCAAGTGATGGTTTAAATCCTAGTTTAAATTAAACACTCTCTCACACTCAAAACACTCTCTTAAATTGGATTTATGACATCATTGGTAAGCTAATCGTACTCTAGTGCTTTGAATAATCATTGGTTTACTTGTTGGCATATTTACAGACAAAAGATGCAGGCAGCGTGTTTGTCATTGATGGCGAGATCAACACAATCATCAACGTAACGAATTGATGGTGAGATCAACACGATCAACAACGCAATGATGATGGCATGGCAAGATTAACAGTGAAGATCAACAGTGATCGTTGGATCACCCACTTAGAATTCCCGTGACCGTCAGATCTTAATACAGATAGGAGGAACGCGCAAAAGAGGAGAACAAATCTCAGATGTTGGATCTGATCATGAGGATCGACAATCGTTGGATCCAAAAGAAGGAGCACGATCTTTAAGTACAAGATGGAGCGGGCTTACAAAGTCCTGAAAGCAGGAGGACCGTCCATCGTCGAGGAGGACACATGGTGAGCGATTAGAATTGCACTGACTTGCACATTGGAGGAGTCAACGGAGCGTGGTGTGGAAACTCGCGACATGTGAAACCGCAACTTAATCTAAGTCATCGATCAAAGGGAGAGTGTGGACCGTTGATCTGGCTCCATTTCGATGTTTCGGATACTGGGAGTTGGAGTCAAGGAGAGTCACGACAAAAGTTTCGAATCGTGAAGTGCACTTTGTGGATAAGCGCCTGGTCACGAGAAGGAAAGGAGCTAGTCCAACGAAGCTCCATTTCGGCAATTGCGACATAAAAAGTCGAGACTCTTCATCACAGGAGTCCCAAAGTTGCGAATCGCGAAGCACTTTGTGGATAAGCGCCAGGTCACCGTCGATGGTCACAAGAAGGGAAGGAGCAAGTCCAGCTAAGCTTTTTTCTTTTCGGAGTTTTGGAGATCGCGACATGGAGTGTCGAGAAATCCAATCACAAGAATATTGAAATGCGAAATCACGAAATCAACGCGATACCCTGCGCTTGTAATCCAATGGTGTTGGATACTTGGAAAGCTGATCGAAGGGCTATTGTTGCTCTTCATGATTAACTGTTCAGTTAAGATTCAGTTAGCTGAACTAAATCATGATTCTTGAACTTTTGGCGATTCAGTTGGTGAGGCATTTTTGCCCTAGGAGATTCGAGGTGTAACTGAAGAGGGAGTGGGCATAAAAATGGATATGCCATGACTGTGCGGGGTTAACTGGTCTGAGTGAAAAATGAGGTGAACTGTAAGAAATGTAGAAACTCATAAATGTGAAATAGATGATGAAAATATAGAAGCAAKAGCAGAATTGAAAAACAGTTTGAAGCAGAGCAGAATTGCAGAACAAATAGAAGCAGAGAAGAATTGCAGAACAGATAAGAAGGGGTAAGAAGTGAGACACCTATATTGTTTATTATTCAATCATTTATTCTTAATCAGGGAGGTAGGCTGGTGCTAGGGAGGACTGTGGTCCTTTGATATTCAAGTTGGTGCTTGAATATTGGAAGTTGTATCTTCCATCTAGTTGTGGCTAGAAAACAGGGTGGCAAGGTGGTGCTTGGGAAAACACAGAGTTTTCTATATGCAAGTTGGTGCTTGTATAAGTCCAGTTGGTGCTGGAACATTTAGGGAGTTTTTGAGTTGGTGCTCAAACATAGATGATGTACAGAACTTAAAAGACTGCCTATCATTCGAAGAAGAAGAGGTTTTCTCCCTTTATGGGTTTCCTCGTGAAAATCTGTCTTTGTGTATATCTTATGTGTGACTGATTTTCATTATTCATGTTGTTCATATGTCGTATAATATTGATGGTCACTTGGAAGAGATTAAAAATTGTTTGAATAGTCATAATTTGTTTAAGCACAATAACAATTGATTCANCCTCTCAGTTGTCTTAGTATTTTCAACATTACTTGTTGTTGTCATAAGTTGAATGCTACAACCAATAGGGATGTTGTTTATTGCTCCATATTTACTTAATATTGTGGCAAAACTTGCTCAGAAAATTGATTTCGCAATTGGATATTGTTCCCCTTGTTGTAAGTTGAATTTGGAGAGTCAATTGTTATTTTATGGGTTTTTTTTCTTATTGTTGTTATAAATTATTCACTGTTGATATAAATTGCTTGAATACTGCAAATTTACAATAGCGATAGGTTTTAATTGTTATATATCGTCTAAATGTGAATGACATGCTATATAACTTGGTAATTGATCAATATATGCATTGGAATGTTTCTTGTTTTGTACAAGTTGTCCAATTACTTTGCATAACCATCTTTATCCTTCACATATCTCAAGATCTATCCCATCACATATACGTGACCAAGATAGGGGGTTGTAGGCTTGGTTAATCTTGCTACTTGATCCATTGAGGTCGTTGGGAAAGCCTCCCTTGAGTTGGACCTCTCTCCTTCACTAAAACGAGGGAAGTATATGCTTAGGTGACAATGGTAGATATCTCCAATTGTTACAGAAGATCGGTAACTTGTGGAAGCTATGCACAAATACAATTCAAATGATAATAGGGAGAATGAATAACCATTGGCTACAAGGGCCTTTGTAAGGTGTGCCTTTTCTTTTTCAAGGAATCGAGGCACAGAGTTTCGAATGGCTCAAGTTGCTAAAGTTTTTAAAATGATTGATTTATGGGCAAGGTGATGATGAGATTGGGCATGGAGGTACCGGTTTGTGTGAGTCTTTTTCCTATAAACCTGGTGGGTAAGGGTACCATCTGGAAGCCATCTATTGAGAAAATCCAAAAAAGGAAGAGAAATTTACTTTTGAATTTCCATGGTGAATTAGATATGGGGCGAGATGTTCTTAAGATGATTGAAGAAAGAGGTCAAATATGGATTGCCATGGGGCCAAATAATGAAAGCATTGTCAACAAATAAAAACCAACATTTAGGATTTAGATGAAAATTGTTTAAAGCTAAGGTTTTGAAATGTTCCATTAAAATATTGGCAAACACTAGGGACAAGGAAGATCCCATGGTTGCACCTTTTGTTTGTTCATAACATGCCCCTTTAAAGGTAAAGAAAGTTGAGGTGAGGAAAATTTCTATGAGGTTAAGGGTTTGAAGGTCCACAATCTTAGACATAAGTTCAAGGGTTTCAAGAACTAGAATTTTGGTAAATAAGGACACTGCCTCCAAACTAACCATGATGACTTGTTCATCCATGTGAAGATGCTAAGTTTTTTTAATAAAATCAAATGGAACTTTAATAAACGAGGGAGTTTTTCCAATAAAAGACTCAAGCTTTTCAACAAGGAAGCGATCTAAGTCACAAGTGGGAGTTCCAATAGCGCTTACTATAGGCCTAAAGGGGATATATTTTTTTATGAATTTTGGGTTGTTCATAGATCATAGGGGTTTTGAGGGTTACGAGGAATAAGACGTTTTTTAATGGGGGGGCCCAACAAGGAGGATTTGATTACTTTAGTAACTAGGTTATAAATGGTGTCGATTGGGTTCTTGGACACAGGTTTATACGATGAAGAAGAAAGAAGATCTTGAAGTTTAGATTCATAGTCAAAGATATTCATAATGATTGTAGCCTTACCTTTATCTGCTTTCAAATAATGATATTGGGGTTATAATTAAGGTGACAAATGGATTGATATTTTGTATTGGATAAATTTGGTTTTGATAGTTTGGGGTTTCACCTTCTCTTAATTCACATAGGGTTCTCACTTTATTTGGTCAAGTGGATTATGAGATATGTGACTATTGCCTCATTTGCAGTATTGATTAATGGACCAACAACAAAAATGTTGAAGTCTTTGAGGAGGCTTAGATAGGGCTTCCCACTCTCCACCCACCTCTTTATTTTAGTAGCAAAGGGACTAAGCAGAACCATTAGTGAAGTCAGGAGAATGCAGAGCAACAAAGGTGTGTGAATAGGAAGATATGAGGAACTCACTCACTTATTATTCATAAATGATGTTCTATTGTTTTGTTTTGGATAAAAAAGGGAGGGTCAATGCTTCAAGAATATTTTATAGCTTTACAATAAGGCCATAGGTATGGAAATTAATAGAATAAGTCTACAATTTATATAGTTGGTTTGGAGGGTATTCAAGATTTGGTTATTAGAGGATGTTTTCCTTTTCAACATGTAGGCATGTTAAAAGGGGTTAAATACATGGGATTTAGTCTTAAACTTAATTACTATGGAAAGGCAGATTGATATTGGTTGTTGTCTAAAATTGAAAAACACATCTCTTTTTGGTGCAACATGTGGCTTTCTAGGGGAGGTAGACTAGTTATGATAAAGTAATTGTTATAATCTATTCCAGTATATTGGCACACCATAACTCATATACCCAAAGCTATTCTTGAAAAAACCAAAAAGTTTCATTTTAATTTTTTGTGGCAAGGGAGCAGTGATTACAAAGGGAATTATCTGGTTAAGTGGTAGAGGATTGTAGCTTCAAAAACTCTGGGGGATGGAGGCTGAAGAGTATACATTTATTTGGTAGATCTTTGGCAACAAAATCGTTATAGAATGTCATCACAAAGAAGATTGTGTGAAAAATGGTTCTTATGTAGAAATAAATTGCTTTAGGAACTCTCATGGACTAGATCAAAAAGGAAAGGAAGAGTATAGTGAATGTATCCAACTAGTGGAAGGCAATGACACTAGCCTTCCCAATCATAAACTATTATATGACATGCATAGTGGGAGATGGATAACCACTGAGAGTGGGGGAAGATGCAATAATGGAGTGTGGTAGAGACATATTCCTCCCCGACGATGTCATACAACACCTACTGGTAATTCGCAGATGTACACTTAATTTGATTGAGAACCTAGATGACACATACTTGTGGTCTCAAGGCTAGAGAAAGGCAATGGATATTGGTCCAGGAGGAAATTTGTACCAAATGTTGGATAAGTTTTTAGCAAAACTCAAGAAGGCATGTATAAGACCAAACAATTCCCTGGATGAATTAATTTGGGCTCCGAATGTAGCAAGGGGCAGTTATACCCCTGAGCTAGGATAATCAATTTTTTTTGGACAAGGACTAGGTGATGACAAATGGTGGTGGCAAAAGCTTTGTAAAGTTAAGGCCCCTCCCAATAGTAAGTTGTTTATGTGGCTCACATTGAACAATAAAGTTTTATCATGGGAAGCCCTCCAGAAAAGAAATAGAGCAAGTCCAAGTATTTTTTTACTTTGCACGTGTAATGAGGAAAACACTTCACATTTTTTCTTGCATTGTAATTTTTCTCAAAAAATATGCATTGAGGTTGGGGAGTTTTTGGGTATCAAAAACCTTTGGAAAGGTGAATCCATAGATACATGTCTTAATGTTTGGTTTACTCGCGAAGATCTAAAGGCTTCAGGGCAATTTCATTTACTTTTACGTGGGGAATATGGGTAGTTATAAACTCTATTTTGTTTGAAGAGAAGTTGATGCCCACTTTTTATATAGTTTCCCAAGTAAATGCTTTATTTGCATATTATAAGGTTATTCCAAAGGTTAAACCATAAAGAATTATATCGAAGGTACAAGTGGACAAGTCTTTAGCTTAGGTATATTTCAATGGGGCGTGTCAAGGAACATTTTCTATCAGTGGGATTGGCTTCATTCTATATCTTTCAGAGACACATAGATTTCAGGTCAAAGGTAATATAGGAAGATGAATAAATAAACAAGGGGAATTCCAGGCCTTTTACTACTTACTGAAATATTCTCTAGATAGAGGGATTGATAAGCTTCAAGTCATTATTTGGATGAAAGAAAGCCTCCAAGTACAAAATAATTCTCTCCTCCCACTGGCACAACAATTAAAGGAAATATCTAATCAATTTCTCGAGCTTAGTTGTACTCATATTTACAGAGAACACGATAAGACTACATATCAACTCTCAAAGGGAGGTCTTCAACTACCTAAGCTTTATGGTTCATTGGAAAATGTACAAGATGGTCATACAATGGTTTTACAACAATTTTCTTTTGATGGTTTCTAAACTCCCTTTGAACTTGTAATATGTCAGTACACGGGACTGTAAAGTCTATTGTTTGTTTTTCAAATACTTGATAGATAGTATACATGATATTATGATGGATATGGATGTTTATGGATGTACTACTATAGTGAAAGGTTCTAAATAGATCCATCTTTGGATGATCCTTTTTGGACTATGCCTAGAGCACCTGAGTATTGTATTTTCTTTTTTATCTAGCATAAAAATACATTTTTATCTTCGAAAAAAATATAGATTTTCAATTGAGATACCAAATTAAGAACTTTGATAACTTATTCATTGTTTTTATTTTTTTAATTTATTTATATTAACCAATTGAAATGATAAAAACGTTCTAACTCGTGTGACAACACATCTTCATTATTGTATGACCTTTGGACTCTGTCATGTGTGTGTCTTATGATTTATCATTTTGTTGTATCGGTTACTTGTCAACTTCTCTTTGGTTGTGATGTTGAGTTAGTTGGATAATTTGATTTTGGGACCTCATGCCCATTAAAGGTAGAGTTTAGATTGTTTGTAGGGCAATATTTTGTCTGAACAATCAAATTACAAATTATTGTATAAATTAGATATATAATTGGTTGATTTGTTCAATTCTAACTGATATTTAGTGTAAGCTCAATTTCTACAAGTTCTTACGAGGAAACTTTAGCGATGGCGACCCAATATGAGACAACTAAGGGGTTTTGCTTAGTGTATACCAATTAACTGTGCCAAGATGGAAGTACTAGTGAGGCGTTTTAGCTTCACTAGAGACTTGAGCATTTAATAAGTGGTGGTTGAAGGCAACACTCGGATGGTCATTAACTTCCTTGCTAACCAATGAAATCAGGGTGGGTCTCATTGGGAACTGAAAGCACTCTCTAAACATTTTGTAATGCTACAAAGCATTTCCATTGCGTCATATATTGTGTGCACTCAACAAGCCTTTTGACTTGCTTGCTAATGTGGTGATTGAGAGGAGGCCTCTAAATGTTCAATCCTTATCCTCGAAATACACCATAGGATTTTTCTATAGACTTGAGGTACTCATCGATGTTGATAGGCATCACCCTTAATCAATACATCAATAACCAAAACCATCCAAATCATTTCACCCATGCTCTAATTAGGGAACCTTGACATCCCTTTCTCATGACTTAGCTCCTCGATACATTATGGAAAATTTAACATTAAATCCTTGGGATTGTTGGCCCTTCAAGAAGCCATGGGTTCCTTTGTCTTCCATTTTGCAACTCTTTCCAGATGCACAATAATCCATCCCTCAGATCCACTACTTACTCGATATATCGTCATTCCCCCTCCCCCGTTCACCTCATGCATGAGTGAATAATAACTCAATCAAAATTTTTACGATGAATGTTGCTCGATAAAATCAACAAAATTGGCACCTAAAACTACATGAAGCATTATCCTCCAATAGAGGGATACAAATATTTTTTTGTTTGCAAGGCATTGAAGTTGCGTATATGTTAAACAATAACGTTTATATCCTAATGTTACCATGTGTATTGCAACCACGTGGCAATAGAATGGCATCAATATACATGTCCAAATGGGATCCATGTTCATGCTAGCATTGTGTCATGTGGGGTTTGTGAAGTGGGAACTTGTCCATGCATACAACATACAGAGTGTGAATAGAAAGCATATAACTTAAACAATAATATAAATGACAATGTTTAAGTTTGACTCTAGTAGAATTACAACCACATCCAAAATAGGGTGCCTCCATTCTCTACTCATGATTTTGAGGGTCATGAATCAATAGTTCCAACGAAATTATATTTACCAATCTCCCTACTTACTTGACTCAAAATGTGACAATTATGTCATTGTTCAACAAAGTTCGAAGGAATTGTTTAAACTTTAGTAGATAAATAAAATAAGGATTTAGAGCCCGAGGGTTAACTCAATTAGTTAAACCATTCGCCCAAGGCATATTGCCAATGGGAGGCCATAGGTTACAAGTTCAAATCTAATAGAGTCCATCTACATTACCAACCATTGTTGTAGCTAGTGGTTGAGTTGTTCTCCATCCAAATATTTGGGGGAGGAGAGGATCCTACAAGGTTTTCCTTGGAAAAAAAAGTATTAGTGCTTTAAGATGCCACATGTATGGTCATAAATGTTAACAAGTCTGCTATCTTTTTTTCTGGTTGTAGAGGAGGACAACATGGACCTTATTTCCAATTTATTCAACTTCCCTTCCCATGAGTTGGGGATGGTATTAAGTATCTTGGATATGTCTTAAATCCAAATAACTATGACATCTTTGATTAGAAGTGATTGTTGACTCGAATTGAGTGGTGAATCAATTTATGGTGCAATAGGTGGATCTATCAAGGGGGTAGATTAGTACCAATCAAGTCAGTGATTGAAACTATTCGTGTGTATTGGCATATTCTAGCACTTATTCTGAAATGAATTCTTGATTGGATTTAAAAGTTATGTTTCAATTATCTGTGGAAGGGTAGCATTGAATACCTGGGCTCTCATTTGGTAAGCTGGAAAAGTTTGTCCAAGCCATAGAAGCTTGGAGGATGGGTTTAAAAAAATATATGTATTTGGATGAGCTTTGGCTACAAAATCTGTGTGGGTCTTCTTGAACCAAGACATTCTTTGGAGATGCATATCGATTGACAAGTATATAGCTCCTGAATCAATTGGGAACAAAAGTCTACTCACAATGCCTCAAATTAGTCACGTGCCATCACACTTGCATTCCCCATTATAGGTCAATTCTTGGCTTGGAAGGTTGGCTCGGGCTCTCAAGTGAGAGTTGGAAAAAATTCCATCGTCGATTGTGGAGATGGTATGTTCTTACTAGAGGATCTTGTGACTTATCTTCGAGAGATTGATCATTGCACACTCAACAAAGTGGGTGATCTAGCTAGGTTTGAACATATGGAACCAAGTCTAGCTCTCAGTGGCGGTATTGGCTTTGAATGCCCAATGGCACCAATTCTATACCCAATTTACATATGAACTTAGGAAAGTCCATGTACACTTAACATATACAAAGGATGAGTTGGTTTAGTATTTGATCCAGATTATTTTGAGAACGACGTGAAGGCAGAATTATAACAGAGATATAGCAAGGAAATACCTAGAGATATTGCAAGGAGCACAGTAACAAAGTAAAACTCATATTCTATTAACGATTGTTTGGAATACAAAAGTTTGTACAAGGAAAAGCACACAAGCTAGCTAGAATGGTGGTAGTTTATCTCTAAAGGGAGAGATGTGTCGACTACGCTCATTCGCAAGAAGTTGATTGCAATGAGGATCCAAAGGCCTTTTAAACATGAAAAATAAATGAGAAAACCCTAAACATCCAAAATCCTAACCCTAGAAGATGAAACACCAAAAGGTTTTTGGGCCCTGATGGGGGTAGTTGATACGTCAACTTCCCGAGGGTGCAAATTTTGCATACGATCTATGTTTGGGGTGCTTGATACCTTGTCGGAAAATTCTAGACGAGGAGTACACATTCCAACCAATCCCAAGCCAAAGCCTAGATTTAGTTCTTTGGCCCCGCAATGTCAAAAAAACATCGTTTAGGGCCTCAAAACGATTCCAAAAGTTGAGGACCAGAAAAATCGTAGAAAAATTGTGATTTGAGCCAGTGGAATAGGTGAGCGACCACCGATGTCCATCTGGGTTAGTCCTCCCCCCTTAGGAAGAAATGGTATCCATTGCATCAATTTCATCCATTAGATGGGGAAACTTCTTTTGAATCTGACTCCCAGTGAGCCACATGCCCTGATGAAGAAACTATCATGCTTTGACGACCCGATAGAGTGGGATGTTCTATCGGCAAGTGCCCTTCATCTTGGTGTCCAAGATCCGATTAACTCTTGCCTATTCAATGCAGTCATAATTGGTTTATGTAGGGGCCAAGTACTCAACCACATGCGAAGTGTCTAGGAGAGGCGGAAAATAAGGTTGAAGCAGTTCCACATTAAATATCGGGTGCAGGTCATGGAAAGGAGGAATACTTAATTGAAAGGCATTCTCACGGTCAACCTTGGTGAGGGTGTAAGGCCCGTATCGGAGTGGGCATAACTTTCGATGGGGTCCTGTGAGGTGCTCTTTCTGCAAATGCAACCATACCTATCTCCCACCTGAAGCTTGTGTGGTACCCAATGTTGATCATGGCGCTACTTGTACTTGGCATTAGCTTTCTAAAAAAATTCATGAACTTGTTGTTGAATGTGTTGGATCTGCTAAAAAAATTTGGTTTCTTGATCAACCTCGGTCTGAGCATGGGAAGACTCTTCCTGTGTAGTTGTAATGGGCAGAGCTACGCCATTGGGGCCAATGGTTGGAACCCCAATCACTTATGGAAAGTGTTGTGACCAATAGAGTCATGGAGGGCTTTGTTGTAGCTATGTTGAACATAAGGAAGACTTTCATCCCATGTGCATGGATGTTTGGAATTGTACATCCTCAAGATACGAGCAATCATTATGTTGACTATCTTTGTTTTTCCATTAGTCTGTGGGTGGAAGGCAATCGATTTGGTCAACTTGGTGTCCATCATCGACCACAGGCTAGACCAAAAAGTAATCAATAACCTAATGTCTTGATTTGAGATAATGGTTCCTGGGATCCCAAAATGAACACAAACACGTTCGAAGAAGAGCTTGGCGGTGGCCTCGGTTGTGATGCTCTTCTTGCAGGGTGCCAAAACTACCATCTTAGAGAATCTATCAACAACCAAGAAGACACAGTCATTCCCATGCTTAGTTGAAGGAAGACCAGACATGTGATCCATGGAGATGGACTCCCAAGGGCTATCTAGAGTAGGAAGAGGAGTGTATAGCCCATGTTTCTTGATGACAGGCTTGGAAATGGTGCAGGAAGTGCAAGATATGATGTACTTGTGGACATATTGTTGAATCTTCAACCAAGAAAAATGCTTTTGCAATATTGCCATTGTTTTTTCCACACCAAAGTGTCTTGTTACCCCCCACTTATGGGGGTAACTAAGGAGATGATGTCTCGAGGCCCTTAGGTTGCAGACATGGAGTACCGAGAGACGGATTGATTGACAATGTCCACCCACATAGACGGAGCCCAAACTCACCACCATACTTCTATGTTCGTCATGATGGCATTCACCACACCAATTTACTTCTAGAAGACAATGGGTCTTGCTCCACGAGGTAACAACTCAACTGTCATGGTAAGTGTTACCTTAATACTTGAAGCCTTTGAATATGTTGCATTAAATCTTCTCTTAATTATGGATTGTCTGCTTGGAAATTATTCTTTTTTCCCTATTTCACCTTGTTGAGTGTCATGGTTTCCTAGTAAGTGGTCACCCYCAGGGAAAGGGTTGTTACTGGGGGGTCTCCTTGAAGGGTCATTGTACTATTTCTGCTCATACTTGCCACCTTCCATTACTTCTTCCCCTTTGTTTCCCCATATTTTAGGTTTTCAAGCTTATTGACCCAAGAATGGCATGTACCTCATTCCATGGGAAGAAGGGGCCACTAGACTCGGAGGTGCCCGACAAAAACATCATGCAATAAAGGCTCGCCCTCGGATCCCGAGAGCAATGAAACACCTCTCAAAAAAATGAGGGACCCATAAAATAAATAACTGCTTGATCAATGATGATTTCCAAGGTAGAGCGTATGTGGGCTATGCATTTCTTTTTAGTTCCCCTTATTGTCTTCAACTTGGAAAAGCATAAAAACCAAGGTAGAGTGTATGTGGGCAATGCATTTCCTTTTAGTGCCCCTTATTGTATTCAACTTGGAAACACATGCAAAATGAATGGCTAATAAAGGGCTTGGAAAAATATGATTTAGAAACGAAAAAAGGAAAAGGATGTGGTTAGCCACACTGAACAAAGGCACCCATAAATGAGACAATACGAGCCCTTGTATGTCACAAAACCCCATACCTATAAGTCTAACCCCATCCACCTCACATTCAATACATAACCTAGAAAGGATTCTCCTTGGGAACATCCCCTACTTGAGGAATTGATTCACCCAATAGGGCATTATGACACCCCTCCCATATCTAAATTTGACAATATGCATAGGGACTTTCAGCACTTGTTTGATTTGAAAGGGTAGATTTAATGCACATGTTTAGATGGTTCTTATATTAAATGTGATTTACTTTGCATGATACATATGAATTGAGACCCTTGGAGGGCGAATTTACTTGTCTTTGCAAGACATTGTTTGGTGGATACTTGTGGAGGAACAAGCTTTGCTTGGGGATTCATGGGAGCATGAAACCCATAAAGTGAATGCCATACCCCACTCATTGGGACAACTTGGACGAGGGACATTGCCTTTGGAGTCATTTGATTATCCATTGGAGGTGGCTCGCTAGCCTTCCTAGCCCCAACATTTGCCTTTAGACGCCATACACTTCACTTTTGGGGCATGATGTCATCACTTGGAAGGCCAGGGTTTGGTGTTGCAAGGTGTTTGATGATGATATGGCATGTTTTGTTGAAGGAAGACCCCAACACATTGAAATTTGGCCTTGGGAGGCCCAATGAATTCGTCAACAAGCTCAACTTTTTGCTCTTTATGCCCCTATGTCACCTCGGAGTGATGTCATCATTTCAGGGCTTTCTTCATTGTAATTTTTTTGAATATGGTAAAAAGTATTGTTTAAGAAGACAAATTTGTGAGGTCGACCTCCTCAAATTATGGATGTGGACAAACTATTTTAGGTGACCTCATATAAATAGAGGTCACCTCAAATTCATTTGGACATGACTCACTTGAGGATTACATACCTCTTGGTTGAATTTTTCGCCCTACTTGGGTGAATCAATATATCTCTCTCTTATGCTATTGTGGATGCTTATTACTTATCTATTAGAAGGAAGGCTAGTGCTATCTCTTGGATGCTTTGTTCTTGCTATTGTGGTGGAGTATTCTTGGTGGATGAAAGTCTTACTTGCTATCTCTTAGAATTGATAAGTAATTTTCTGCGTATTGTTGTTGTTTCTTCTTGTTTCAAGGTTATTTTTGTATAAACCCTTGGAGGAGTATAAGGGCATACACCTTCCACCAAGATCTATCATTTTATCATTTAAAAAAAAGCTATTTGCAAAGATTGCTAGGAGGGGTAAAAGGGATTACACCCTCCTAGATTTACCTTTCTCGGTTTTGTTTGCTCTAGGGAATAAAAGGGATTACACCCCTAGAGAAGTAACAAACCCTAACTCTCACACAAGAGACTCCATTGATCCAATTGATAAGGCACTATTCTACTTGCATTGTAGATATAAAATTGTTGCATTGGTATACGTGAAAAAATGAGATATTACATTTGTTCAAATTGGAATCTATTTTACATGCTATAAGATTTATTGTGCCCTAGGGGCGTCTTGATTGGCCAATTAATTCTCTTTGTTGTTACAAATTAATGCTACGACCATTAGGGTTGCAACAAAATCATGTAAACTCTTTCATTGCTCATTATTCTACCATTGAAATTTGCTTGC
>SNQJ01S0016001.1:142397-177725 GCA_010110895.2 Picea sitchensis
TAATTAGGGAGAATTACCAGGGATTAATAAAAACTACTTATTTGTTTGTTGTAGAGTTACTTGTTCTCTCTCCATCCACGTGTGTGAGTGTATGCTCATGTAGATAAATTGTATATTATGGTTCTTTGCTTGTGTTGTAAAATTGGTAACTAGATTGCATTGTAATCCCATAGATTACAACATTGGTTCTATTGTCGTTATTGATCTAGGGCATTTGTATCAAAGATTCATACACATGTAGATGCTATTAAAGAATGAGAGTATTGAGTGGTGTGAGAGAAAATTTGAAAAATTACATAAGTAGGAATTGACCCTTACACAGACCATGGCACAATTATACACAAAAACCCACAAGATATTCATAGAGTCAATACCAATGGATATCATGAAATTGTTGGAAAAGAACAACACGTGAATATAGAAGACGATAGAAGATTGATGTCGAAACTCATAAATGAGGGTAGATTAAACCTCGACAAATGGTTGGAGAAAGTTCTGGATAATTTATGTGAAGATCAAGCCATTGAAGAAAGAATACATTTAAACAACGTAAACATATGATTGTACGCCAACATGTGGGATGATGAAAATCCAATGTCACCGAATGATTATAGGCTCCAAGGTACCAAAGGTGTATATATCCTACTCCCACAGGATATTCTAAGCGATAAAATATTTTTCAATGTTTCGAAGGAGGTAATGGTGCACAAAGATTTTATAGTCAGATTTTAGAGTCTCATGAGAGACAAGCTTTGGTGACATGGCATGAAGGATGAAAGAGGGGGTGGGCCCTCTTATCTCATTTCCATTTACATTATATCACCACTTACACATGCCCTCCCCTTTCCCTGATCCGAGTTATATTGAGAACGAAATGAGATACAAATGAAAAATATAACAAAGAACACAAAGATGTAGTGAAACCCAACTTCTATTAATGTGGTGGTAGCTTATCTATGAAGATAAAGAGATGTTAGCTATGCTCAGTCACAAAAAGCATTACATCAAACTCCATTGCATGCTCAAAGGACCTCCTTCACCTCGATTATATGTGAGAGAGTGAGAGGAGAATAATTCCCATAATGCATGAGGGATAAATTGGTCTAAGTTTACAAAATGTCGTAGGCATGTAAAACACTAGGACTTCCTAGGAGGTCACCCATCCCAGTACTACTCTAGCCCAAGCGTGCTTAACTGCAGAGTTCTGATGGGATCTGGTGCATTAATGTTATAGGCATGTATATAAGACCATTGGGCAATCATTAGTACATGATGGTTGTAATTAACAAATAGAGATGCAATTACATTACATTCCCCATCAAAAGGGTGAATATCATGGTTTATAAAAGCCATAGGCTCGAAAACGTTGATTCATTGGAAAAGGTGGATGGCCATCGAGATCCACTTGGAACAGTCCTCCCCCCTTAGGAAGCAATGGTCCCCATTGCATCAATTTTCCTCAGGAGATGGGGGAACTTTTGTTGAATATGAACCTTTATGAGTCGCTTTCCTTGTTGAAGTAGTTGTCTTGCTTGTACATGGCATTAGCCTGTTGAAGAATGTCATAAACATGTTGTTGGAGGTGCTAGATTCGTTCAACAAATCTAGTTGCAAGATCTATCATGATCTGAGTGTGGGAAGACTCTGTTGGTGAAGATGCAACATGAAGAGTTATATCAATGGGGCTTAATGGTTGGAACCCCAAGCACACCTGAAAAGGGTCGTGGCCAATAGAGTTGTGAAGGGCTCTATTATAACTATGTTGAAAATATGGAAGACTCTCATTCTCTAGAAGGGGGTGTCTATAGATTTGACCATTGGGTAAGGGAGCACTAAGCACCAAGTCAATGGAATGCTTGACTTGGTAGTGCAAAGGCACCCCGATAGGTGAAAAAATATCTTTGTGCTCCTCTGCAATCTTGTCGACCTGCTTCTGTTGTATAAAAAGGTCTTGGCTCGAGGTTGTGGTGGTCATAATGATATTTTGTTCACCTTCTGATCAGATCATGAAGAGGGAAAAATTTGTGGTCTAAGAGATTACTTTGTGGCATTGTTTTGTCGAGATCAATGAAATGGTAGTAGTCATAACTACGTATGGTATCCCATATAGTTGACCCCCTATAGTAATAATGACACTATAGGGCCAAGACTCATAAACAACATGATGTTTCCACATATACGGTTGTCCTAAAAGAACATCACAAACTTCGAGTGGGGAAACATCATGCAATACCTCATCTTTGAGGGGATTGATGTCATAGGACAAGTAACACTGTTGGATAACATGAAGGTCTCGTCCCTGTCTCAACCAACCAATGGTGTATGGTTGGGGTGTGGCATCGTCGACAACTTCAATATCTCGATGACCTCGGTCGAGATCAGGTTCTTCTGGTACTTGTTGTCAACAATGAAATGCAGTAGGGTTTCCTTCACCCACATATGTGAATGGAAGAGGTTCCCCCCCTCCTCAAGCTCCTCTGACTTGTCTAGTTGGATCTTTGTGATTATGATGGTAGCACTGGGTTCTGCATCGATGATCCTCTTTCCCTATTTTGAATCAGAGTTTGAGTTAGGGTCTAGCTCATTTTCTTTAATCTTGGCTAACAATGACTGTTTCAAGCGACATTCATTAGTGTTGTGCCAAGGGATTTTGTGGAACTCACACCACTTTCCAGTGTCCTTCTTTATCTTCCCTTACCCTTCTTTGCCTATGGCTTGGATTGGCTATCTTCATGTTTGCCTTCCTTTCTATGTCCCTTATTTTGTGAGTTAGGGCCACCTTTTCCATGCTTTTGTTGTTGCGAAATTGTAGACCCAAACTCTCACTTATTTCGCTACTTAAATTTCTGTTCAATCTCGACAACATATAAATAAGAAACTCCCAGCGAGGAGATGTCCAAGAAATCCATCTATGTTTGGATGTACTTACGTAGGGCACTGCAGTACTTCAGAACCAGGTGTCTCTCATAATATTGAATACCCAACTTTGAACTTAGGGTATGGAAGATGTCGGTATACTCTAGAAGTATCTGGTCTCTCTCCTAACGCAGAGTCATCCATATCATATATTGGTGTTCATAGCTTCCAACGGGGTGGAACTCCTCCTCAAGGGAATCCACAAAGGCTGCCCAGGTGAGTTCTCTCATGAATGGCATAGATTCATCAGTGGTGTGTCTCTCTCAGTGACCTTCCCACCAAGCTTTGAAACGGGGAAAAGATTTAAGGAACATGAAGGTGATATTTTCACTGTCGAACAAATTTTGGACAAAGTAATAACCTTCTAGTAGATTCAACCATTTCTCTAGAGTATATGCATCTATTTGGACTACAAATAAGGGGATATCAAAACTAACACGTACCTTGAAGGGTGTTGCACCTCCGAAATGGTTGCTTGTTAAAGATGCCTTGACCACGATCAATAGTCTTTGAAGGATTTGAGCGAAGTTATCGATCATCTCGTTCCTATGTCGCACAAGGGATTTCTCGAGCAATGTCTTGAAATGATCTCCTACTCTATCAGCTCTTTTTTCTTTTACCATGGGAGGTCATTTAGGTTGGTTAGAGTGGTTGTCCCCAAGCGAAACTAGCTCAAGACCCAACTCTCTATATATTGACCTCGTTAGGGACATACATCAAGAAATAACAAGCAACATATTGCTCTGATACCACTGATCTGGATTATATTCAGAACAAAATGAGATACAAATGAAAATATAGCAGAGAACACAAAAATATAGTGAAACCCAACTTTTATTAATGAATAACAGAATATTGTAGAACACAAACTGGCTAGAATGGTGGTAGCTTATCTTTGAAGAGAAAGAGATGTTGGTTACTCTAATTCACAATAAGCATTACATCACACTCCATTGCACGCTCAAAGGACCTCCTTCACCTCGATTATATGTGAGAGAGTGAGAGGAGAATAATTCCCATGATGCATGTGGGATAAATTGGTCTAAGTTTACAAAATTCCATAGGAATGTAAAACAATAGRACTTCCCGGGAGGTCACCCATCCCARTACTACTCTAGCCCAAACACACTTAACTACGAAGTTCTGATGGGATCCAATGCATTAATGCTATAGGCATGTACATAAGACCACTAGGAAATCATTACATGACGATTGTAATTAACAAATGGAGATGGAATTACATTACATTCCCCATCAAAAGGGTGAATATCATGGTTTATAAAAACAATAGGCTCGAAAACGTTGATTCGGTGAAAAAGTGGATGGCCACCATGATCCACCTGAACCATTCCCTTGACACATGGGCGTGACATAAAGATCCTCCTCGCCTCCTCAATACATCGACCTAATTTGAAAATCATAACACGTCTTACCCCCTTCCCATGTTGGCCATCAAACATTATTCGAAGGTATGAACATGGTTGAACAAAGTTAGACATACATGAAGGTGTATGGATTTTAAAGTCCCATGTGAGTACAAGGATGAGGTGGCAAAAGGACCCCTCTTGAATACTTTTATAACCATTTAATATGACCCCTCCACACCATTCCAACACCCTCTCCTCCTAATGTGTATCGGTGACCCTATAAAATCATAATTCTTCTTGACCCCCGACATTCTGACATTCACCCAACATTTTGAATTTCTCATATCCTCTGATGGATCGAAACTCACCCAAGATCATGAATCTCTCATATCCCCCAACACAACATCCATCTTGTGACATTAGAATGTCGATACAAGGTTTAAGTGTTAAAGACTTAGGACATGGTTTTAAAGCAATATCACACACATATCGATATATGTTGGCCCCTTAAAGTCTTTTCGGCCTCATTTTTACATGTCAACCTACAAACAAAAATGATGATTAAAACTTGATTTCTTTAAGCATGGACAGATAAAATGTAAGGTGAGGTTCTCGCCAATATCTATGAAGTATGGAATATGATGAAATCATTGGTGGGTGTGCCAAGAAACTCATAATGTATTACCCCATACATTAGCGGGGAGTGCAACCCAGTGCACTAGAGATAACCTAGATCCTAGTTTTATTTTTGCCATAACTTTTGACTCCCAGATTCATTTTGTGCACTCATTGTACTGTTAGAAAGGTCACATCGAGCTCTACAACTTCTGAGTTATAGATTTCAAGAGATTTCCCACTATTTGTTCCGTATTTTTAAGTTTGGATACTAGCGTACTGTCAACAACCGAGAACAACATTTTAATGAGGATGTCTGTGAATTCGTCATCATGGGGACTAGATATTGAACTCAAGGAAGTATATTGGAACTTCTCATTTAGCTACAATTTTAATTATGTATGTTTAAATGCACAGTTTTAAAGTATGTTTTGAGGATTTATACTGACAACTCATGTATTTGGTGGTGAACGATAGCTAGGTACCGGTATTAAAAGAGGATCATACACATGAATCTGAATACATGGTGTGTGAAGGAGTAGACTAAAAAAACATGAATGTTCTAATCAAGACAAGGAGGATCTACCAGTACGCAAAAGTGTCTTTGCAAATGTGATCTACAACAAAGGATGACATACCCGCATACAAGCAACAAAAGAGAATCAAGCCCAAATGGCAGAAGATGAAGTACAAATCTCATGGTAGACAAGTCTCAAGCAAAGAGTAAAAAGGGACCCATATTGTGCAAACCACTGACCACATTGTATAAGGCAAATTAGGACCAAAACCCATGATGTCCCATAAGCACTAAAAGACAACCACGAAATGAGAATGTACATGATCTATGATATATTATTTTTTGAACATTTTTGTTGTCATGATTCCCATATCATTTTATATAGGATAGGGACAAAACGTTTTAAAACGAAAGGTCAAGAGTCAGGAAGGCGGAAGGCCAATAGTCAGATTGAATTTCAATAAATAGGGGGATTGTACTTGAATTTAGGGATTTTGGCTCATGGAGCTTTCATGTACTACTATTGAAACTTTAATGAGAAGAAGCCTTTTTGGCCAAGCTATTTTCTAGAGAACTTTGATTCTAGTATTGCATTTGTTGTCAACCATTCTGGTACCGTTTGCTCGACACTGGAGTTGCATAAGAATGTATCTCGCATTATAGACTTTTCTTATGTATGTCTACTGCATTTTTTTATTTGTTTTCTTCAGGAAATATTTGTATGAATCTATGAACATAGGACTGTAAATGACTGTTTTAATGCCAGACCATTATGGGTTTGCAATGATTTACCCATATTCTTGTCTTTTCTCTATGTGAAAATTTGTCAGGCCAGTGATAAGAGCATGTATGGTTCTGAGTTTACTTTATGGTTACCTTTAGTTTTGTCCAGACACATGCAACTTAGATTAGTTTCATTTCACTCTTTAGCGTAGAACTGTTACCAGTGGATCGGGCCGTAACCGGTAAACCCCAAACCATTAATGGTTGTCGGGCCAAAAATTGAATCGGTTCCCTATTCCAAACGGTGTGAGTCCTAATTGGGACTTATCACCGAGGGTAACCCCTGCTATTAATCAAGGTCACACAAACCACGTTAACAGGGGGACCATTCAGTCAAAGAGCATTATTGAATGTCATTTGTTGAGTGCGAGGAAACCTACCAATGATGAAAGCAAGACCTAGGGTGCTATTGATCTTTGGGTCTATCCACTAGAGTAAATTACGTGTCACAATCAATAAAAAAACAATGATGATTTATTTTGCATTAGCACGAGATAATGTGTCATCAATTGTGAGTTGTTGACGATTTTTTCCTCACTATGCCTATTCCCATTCCTCATCATAATTTGTTTGGCATTTAAGTTATTGGGAGTGTTTTAATGACCTTTAAAATGCCTTCGGAAAAAATAGATCAATGAGAAGGGATAATAAAAATCTATTTTGAAAAGTATCCATGGAAAACCTTAAAAGTAAGCTCACTTCCCTAATGCAAATCATCCTTTGATGTGTCGAGGTTGATGTTTTATGCACCATGTATCAACTCTCCATATGAATGTGGAAGGCATTCGACACACTTACCTATTTCTCTTCTTGTCTCTATGCCTCATATTTTGCACTAAATTTCCATGTAGATGTAGAAGATCATGAGACATGTCCCACATTTTCGCATATCATATTCCTGTATTCTTACATCCACACACTACTTTTCCACACAATTACAAAGGCTCATCACAATCCTCCATAATCTTGTTGCTACACTCTACATCTCATTTGACTGTTAACATGCAAATGGAGAGGTGTTGGCTTAATTACTTTTCACTATCATGTCCCCATCTTTGCTCACTTTTGGTAATGCCTGCAAGTTACAAGTGGCCACCTTGTGCAATGACATATGTTATTTCAATGAGAATTATATGATGGTAGCCAAACAATGACATGCCCCTTTATGACATATTTGGGCATGTACCATAAAAATCTATTTCTATAAATATGGAATTGTCATGATTAAGAGTTCACTTGTGTAGTATGGCACCCAAGAAAATATTGGAGTCCTTTTGCGGAGACACTCTCAATTCTTTGGCCCATAGCGACAAATATTTCCATTAGACCATAGCTTATAAGTGGCATCTAAAATTCCAAAAGAAGATAAAAATGAAAGCAAGTTGTGGACATCAACACTAGTGAATGTTGATTGAATGGAAAAGTTATTTGATTTTAAAGAAGTAGTGCATGGGTGTGTTAAGCATTTTGACTCCAGGCATGGACTGGTGAATTTAAAAGTGGAAAGGAACATTCAGGTGTTGCTAACCCACTCCACTTTCAAAGGGATGCTCTATCTTCCATATCCAACCAAGAGTTTTAAAGTCTTTAAAGTTGATGCTTTATTAGATGCACATGGCAGTGGCCATGGTATTTTAAAAGAGTGGTTTTTTGCAACTTGCACCAAAAAATTCCAAGGCATACCAAATCGAGGTTAGTCAACCGACAAAACCTTATCAAGAGTTGGTTTGTCTCTTCACTTGACCAATTGGCCAAGAAACTACAATATAGTTGCCCAAGTATGATTTACATGGCATGCATTGTACCTTGTAAAAGAATATTATTTTCTTATTAGGGTGAAATCATGAAATCATTTCAAATGAGATTGCCCACCAATGGGTAAGTTTCGAGAAGACCAGTAGATTTTTTATGGCTTCGTACTTAGTCTTTGCCTTGGTTTTTTGAAATGCTTTTGAGGGGTTAGTGCCAAGGGTGAATATAAATGCCAAGATAAACCCAGTACAATGATGGTACCCCACTCTTGTGAGACATAGAGCTCTTTTCCACTTCTACATAATTCAAGATGTCTTCGTGAGAAGACTTGGGAATATGCTAACTAGTAGGGAACTAGGGTTGTTGACAATGGAAACCTAGAACTTCTCACACAAATGGGCAAGTACTTTTTTGATAAGCTCTACACTTATATTAGGTTGTATGATTCTAGAGAAGGTTGTACTTCCTTTAGAATTCATATGTGACCATTTCTTTCTTATGGAGTTTAGTATGATGTATGCAAAGTGGTCCATTTTCTCTAAACAAAAGGAGAAGAAGCAATTTGTTTCAACTCCTTCCAAGTTCATGGAATCACGGTTCGAAACATATCACATTTGGGCAAGATGGCTTATGGTTTGAGTTCTTTTGCATTGAAGTAAGCATGTGTAATACAAGATTTTTATCCTCGAGGATTGTTTAAAACTTAAATGATAGCCATCCATTATAGTTCCAACTTTCCCAAAGACAAAGCATAGCAAAGGGAGTTGGTGACAATGGATACATTGATGTCAAGGAGAAGGGAAATAATATCATACCCTAGTTAGCTCCAATATGTGATAAAAAAAAAAAAAAAATCATTCAAGAAAAGAAAAATTCTAAGGCCCCCTGTGAACCAAGCCCCAAAGGAAGGCAAAGTGGTAGATTTGGGGTTAGTGAAAGAGGAGGATTTGTTGCCCATTTTGTGAGAAATATCTCGGTTCCTAACATAAAGGGTACTTATATCTCATCTAGAGGAGGAGGCAACAAGAATCTCAACAATGAGGGTAGTGATGATGATGGTGGGGAAGACCCCAATAGGTCTAAGAAGGAGATATACCATGCCATTTCCATGGTTCCCACAAGAATTAGGTCTTAAATTGATGATAAATGAGAACAACGTGGAGGGAATATTGAAAATATAAATGACATGGAAGTTGATGATGAAACTAATATCTCCCCTTCTATCGAGGCCTCAATTAGTACCAAGTATTCAAACTTGGGAACCCCTCTTTTCTTGAAGTTTTAAACTATTTACCTTGTACTTTGTTTCATGAGCTTTGCCATTTAACTATCATCCTCTACTAGATTACGATGATGCATGGTTTAAGGGGTTTTTAGAATCCTAGAATTGCTTCAATATCTTAATGGTTTGTCAAGGAATGGATTACTTTACTCGAAATAGAGCCATCGGGCCTCCTACTTTCAAAGCACTAATTTTGAAAGTGGGCCAATACATTATCGAGCCTCTTTCAAATTTCCTTATGTCAAAATGTTAAAGGATCTCTCTAACAGTTCATCATGGCTTTTCTCACATTCAAAAAAATATATTTCTTAAGTGCCCAATAACAATTTGTTGGAGCTCTTTTCAATTTTCACAATTCCAAAGTTGTAACCTTCTTGATAGTTCATCGGGCCACTATTCATATTAGAATATTATATCTTTAAAGTGAGATGAATGTTTAATATCAAGCTAATTTTGATTTTTGATCGAAGATCTTTTCAACTATCCCAATGTTTCATCATGCCCTTTTTAATTTTGAATTAAACATATTTTTAAGTCTCATGGTAGTGAGTCCAACAAAATCCCTTTGGGAAGTATGCTTAGAAAGTTCAAAATCACTCGACAAGTCATCATGCTGCATTCAAATAAGGATGATGTTTCATTGGGTGTTTTTTTGCTTTAAAATGTTTTATCTTTAGGATTGTCCAATGAGTCCATTAGCCATTTAATTTTAAAGACAACATCTTTCAAAATTGACCAATGGTGCATTGGGTTACATTACATAATTCGAAATGAGTCGTTAATTCATTGGGCCAACTTTGGACTAGCATGTCCAATCTTTTAAATATCCCATTAGTTTCTTAGGGTTGTTGTCATCTTCGAGTGGTACATCTTTCAGTTCACCCTAATGGGAAGTATGTTTCAAAAGTTCGAAATCACCCAATAAATTATCTCACTATGTTCAAACTTGTATACATATCTTTTAAAACTTGTATACATATCTTTTAAACAAGGGTGATGTTTCATCAAGCCCCTTTTCATTTTCGAATGTTTTAAGTTTAGTATCATTTGAAAGCCCATTGGGTGTTTTAATTTTAAAGACTACATCTTTTTAAAACAACTAATATTAATCTTTTTAAAACAACTAATATTATTGCATGATTAGTGAGATTTATGTGTTGGGATTTTTGGTTTTGATCGAAATAACCACAGTTTTGTTAATAGTTTGTCGACGTTTTGGATCCAAATTAGGATCCATCTTTGAGACAATGAACCTAGGTTAAGAAGATGGGAAGAGTTGGTATAAATACTGGAAGTGTGAGAAGGATTTAGGTGTCGGCTAGATTTTTTTTTGTAGAATTATTTAATAAATTAAATTATTTGCTAAGATTTTTAGGGTTTATTAATTTGTATATATAAGGTTTATAATAATTTATTATTAATTTAAGGTTTCTTGATCTTTATTTATGTTCTAGGGTTTAGTTAATATGTATTAAGTGAATTATTTAAGTTATTTTAGGGTTAAGGTATATTCTAACTAATCTAATCTAAGGTCAAGGTAAAAAATTAAATATTTAATAGAATTAATTGTTTATTTGAGTTAAGATTAGGGTTTTTTATTTTGGTTGTTCTGGTTATAAATAAGGTATATAATGAATTATTATTAATTTAATGTTGTTTATGTCTTCATTTTAATTACTATGTTCTAGGGTTTAATTATAGGTATTAAGTTATTAGGGTTTGCCTTTATGTTATACTATATTCTAAATGTTTATTAATTCAAGTTTAATTTTAGATATTAATTAATTATGTTCATAATAGGGTTAAGTTATTTAAGAGGTTATTAAGTTGTCTTGGATTTATAATATTAATGTTAAAAAAATGATTAGGAGGGGTTTTAATGAATAAATTAATTTATGATTATTGTTGTTTTTAATCGATCAAGGGGAGCCAATTTTCGCTTAGTTATAATCGACTGTCTCTGTTTAGGTTACTAGGATATTTTTGGATTTCAATAGCTTCTCTAATACGCCGTTCGAAGAGGTGATTTTCTTTGGCAAGTATTTTGGTGTCTTCTAGGCGAACATGGTGTCTCATTTTAAGGGAGTGTTCAGCTAGGGCAGAGGTGTGGATGCGTTCATTCTTAATGTCAGCTTCATGCTCTTTTATCCTAACTTGGAAGGAGCGACCAGTTTCACCGATGTAGCATATATCGCATGAGTTATCATTTCACAGGGTCAACTTTCAGCTAACATGTCCAATCTTTCAAACAACCCAATAGTCCATGGGGGATGTTGGCATCTTCAAGCAATATATCTTTTGAATTTCCAAGATGGTTGGTTCATCAATGTATATCTTGCATGTTTTGACACAAAGTTTGGAGGACCTCAGAAACACGTCATACCATTTTAAAACTTTCAAATGGAAGATCTTCTGAATGGGATAATGGGGCCTATCCAAACTTTAAAACTTTGCATTTAAGACCCCCTGGTTATACAATCTTTCAAATTTAATATGCAATATTATTGCACATATCTTTCGAATTAATACATGATCTAGCTTGTAATCATTTCAAATGGACCAAATTTCTTCACATGTATGAAAGTAATTGCAATAACTAGTCTCCTTGGATCATGGTGCCCTTTTAGGAGATCCATAGCATTCAAGTGAGGCAGTGTTTGCCTAAGAGCTTTTGAGAGCAGGGAGTGTTAGGACAAGTTTGAAGCTTGTTGAACATTTGGAGACCTCCAACATCTATGGATTGTTAGAGCCACCGTTGCTTAATCTTCTGAAAATTTCATCAAATTTTCCAAGTATGCTCGTTTGTTCAAAACCATTGATTATCTTTCATACAAGTGTTATTTGAATGTTTGCTACCTAATGCTTCAATTCAGATTTGCTTGTTTTTCAAATGTTCACTATCTGATGTTGTAATTTGTATTTGCTTGTTTGTCTAGTAGCTTCAAACAATAGGTAAGCCCTAATGTAACACTCACTATCATTGGAAGTAAAGCTTCCCTTTGTCCCAATTCCATCAAGTTCTCTCTTTCCCTGTACAATAAATCAACATTTTATTTAAATTTTAATTCTCTAACTAAATATTTGCTACCTTTGCACATGCATTTGAATAATTGTGTATTAATTTTCGTTGGATCTTGATTTTGGATCAAGTTCGTATACACATGATATTCCACCATTCCAACCTACACAAATATGTAAGATATTTTGCTCTTATCTAGAGAAAGACATTACAAGTAGATGGCAAATGAAAATGGAGAACCACTTTAACCCACCAGCTGTAACAAGGCATCTTAGGCCAGTGGCACTTCACCGTGAATTGGATCGTTTTTAAGACACTTTAGTAGGATGTGGTTAGTCAAAATATAAAGCGTTGAAGGTGAACCCTTGACATGCACATTTTCTTGTTAAGTTGGGTACCAACAACCCCAAGTTAATGGTATGATACCTCCAATTATTGTAAAGGATTCAATAAGAAATATACAGAGTACAAGTAGGAACACTTCCATATGTTCCTCTTTCAAAAAGTTGGAAGCCAAATCAATTGCATTTCGTTCAAAATTGGCCAACCTAATTCCTTTTGTTGAGTTAACCGAGGGTTTTGGTGAGCCAAAGTATGATTTTAATACCACAAAAACTAACTATACTAAGAGGTCCAAAAAGTTGTACGAGCTAAGAACAATATATCCAAGTACACACAATGGCCAGTGCAATTGTTAGAGGCCAATGAGGACTTGTGTCTTCCTATCCAAATGAGAAGTAAATACTAAACATGTTACAAGCGTGCTTTGTATGACACTTGGGAATCCCTACTTGTGCCCAATGTTGGGATCAAATTCTACTTTTGTGGTAATTATTACATGATTGCGAAGTCTAAAATAAATGCTTCGAATCTTGGGACGTTGTTTGTCATTTCACATGTGTTTGTTCCTAAAAAAATCAATAAAACTTATGCCACTTTATAGTCCATTTTATAGTCCTCCTTATAGTCGGCTAGGAAACATAGAATGAGAAGAAAATTGCATAATTTTGTATTCAAATGGGAAACCTATGTTCAATGATCCCATATTTTCCAACACCTATGATGAGAAATGCCCATTGGAATGAAAAATAAATTTGTATTTTATGAGCTTCCATATTGGGAACATCTTAATGTTGCCTACTTATTGGATCCCATGCATATATTTAAAAAAGTGTCATATTCTTTATGGAGACACATGCAATTGAAAAAAGTGACATGTTGGCTATTAGGAGAGATCTTATTCATTTGATTACTAAAAAGAAACATTGGCCAAAAAAAGTGAGTAGAGGAGGGGTTAGTCTCTCTTGGTATTTTAAAGAAGGTGATGTCTCGTGGATTTTAAAGAAAGATGATCTATCTATGGAAAATGATGTTATATTCTGTGTGGAGGCACCTTCTTTATATTGCTCAACTCTACGACACTGCTTCACCATAAAAGGACCCTTGTTGAGCTTGAAATCACAAGCCCATTTGAACCTTCTAACGACATGTATGTTGATCAGATACTTATTTTTCTAGAGTGTAGGTCATATGGTATACACTCATAGTCCTATGGTATACACTCATAGTCATGCTAGTATCGTTTCTCATGCGTAGTTTTGTGAACCATGATTTCCCTTAGGGCCTACGATGCACCATATCAAAATCACATGCATTTGTATGTTGGATTACATAAGAGTAGATTAACATGGCTAGCAATCCACAATGACGTAAAGAGATATATGAGATTATTTGTATGTTTGATAAGAAATTGGCCACAAGTTTCATGGACTTATAGGCCCATCTTCTAGTTCACGTAGTTGATGAGGTTGAACTAGCTAGGGTGCTTTCATGTCATTCGATGTTTTTCTTGGAAATATACACGAAAAAGTTTAAGGGTTTTGTTCAATAAAGGGAAAAACCAAGAGTGACTATGGTGGAGGGGTCATAGTATACGAGTCATTCTATTATATTAGTAAGTACATCAAGCAAATTTAGAACAAATCAGGCTGAGTGATTTGGGAGGACCATTTGGATGAGGAGAAAAGGGAGGACAAACTACTCCTAATCCAAGGTAAAAGGCACAAAATAAATATTAAGCCACTTGTCTTTTGTTAATTTTCTATATAATTTGTTGTTTACACCATACTTGATAATATTTATTTGATCTCATACTATTTCTTTTGGTTTTATAAATACATTGGTGAATTCAGAAATTGATGCCATTGATAAATTTATTCTTTGTGATGTGGAGGCAAGCGGTCATTGGTCATGATGTATGAAGAGAATAGAGGGAAATGTGACAATGACATGAAGGAATTCAAAAGGTTGAATGGTAGAAGCATGCTCTATCTTAATCATCTAAAAGAATATATGTCGATGATCTATACCAATAGATGGGTGGTTGACCAAATCAGAGAGAAATATGGCACATCAAATCATTACCCATGTGGTGAAGAGGATGCACTAAGCATGGGGATCAAGTGTAATAGATTTGTAATAATTCCTCTATCTCAATTGTTGATTTTATAATGTATGTTTGAATTATAGCATGTAATATTTTTTATCACTTAGGTTACAAGACATATGGCATTGTCCTTTGTTCGCATTTTTACAGGTGCATTTATTCCCATCTACATAGGTATGTGAACATCTTGCATTGACGATGTCAACAGTGGACATGTCACAATTGACTATGGAGTTGACATCAAGTTCGACCAAACTAGTTGTGCTATCCATTGTGATTGTAACATAATAGAGGGAAAGTTAGGTTACATTAGAAAGAAAGAAGAGATCATACAAGGGGACTTCTTGTCTTTCCAATGTGTTGCTTTTAGGTGCAAGTGGTGGGATACCTTTTGGCAAAGTAATGTAAAGGATGATCTTCATAGTGGACTAATATGTATTAACTCCAAATAGACGTGGGATGAAAATAAGGAGCCTTGTGTGTTCCAAAAACATTACAACCATGTGTTTTATTGCCTCAATGTATCAGAAACGGATTATTAATTCCTACAAAGACATGATCTGATATCAAAACACGTTACTATGAACAACAACGGTATCAAGCCAAGCAAGGAAGATAATTCGGGTGGGAACAAAGATGGATATGTACATGTTTTATTTCTACATTTATGTCGTGGGTGCACCATTTTAATATGGATTTTAATATACTATTTTTAATATTTTTATTATGGATCCAACTCTCATATTTTTATTATGGATTCTACTCAACAATTTTATTATTGAATTTTAGAGAGTAATTTCACCAACTTGACAAAGTAATTTGTGGTAACAGTGATTTAAATGTTAAACTAATTGGAGTTCAAATTTCAGTGTAGGTAGAGAATACAAAAATAGCTAGTAATGATTTCAAAAAAATATTTAACGAGTATATTAGGCCATACTAGTTATCACCAAATTTCAATAATTCCAAAAAGTCAATATAATATCAAAATAATATTTTTTCATCTTATGATGTTAGATATGCAAAGGTAAAATCTTGAAAATAAAAATAAAAATTATTTTGGAACTTCAAGCTTTTTAATGGATTATGAAACATTTTTAAATGTCCTTAAATTTTACATGTTGTGTTTTTTTCTAAACTTAATATTATTAACTGACGTCATTTAGGTAATTTTAGTTAAAGGTATTTTTTTAATCTCTTTTTGTATTTAATGAAAAAAACTAGCACTGTTTTCATGATTTAATAGAAAATTTAATCAAAATTTATGGTTTGAAAAATTAAACAAACGATGTAATCATTAATCACATTTACTCAAGTGTGTAGACATTTATAATCATCATATTGGATCTTCCCAAACAATAAATAATTCACCTTGAAAAATAGTTAAACATTATATGGCATTAAATGATTATAATTTTTTGCAATCACAATCCAAATTAAATGATTTCGCATAACTAGAGTTAAAGATCATTACAAGTGCATTATTACATTAAATCATGGATACATCTCAAATTTAATTTAAAAGTAGAGAAATCATTAAAGTGGTAATCATTTATATTGTCAATCATTAACATACTTGCCATACATTTTATAAATCAAACAACATCAATAACCATATACATGAGGTGAAAGTCGTAATATTCATGAACTATAACATCAAAATCAATATACATCTCAAGTATAAATGTTAACAGTCAATATACATCTCTCATATATAGCACTATTGGGAGGTCAATAGTTGTTGCATCAATAGGTGGATCGATGGGTGCATCGGTAGGTGGATTGGTGGGTGGAGCAATAGGAGATGCTAGTGGTGCAAGTGGAGGAGGAGGAGGTGGCGCAAAAGGAGCATCCTCGGGTGTTTCATAACATGAAGACAAATAAGATGAAGAACACATGTGAGCACATCTCATAGATCATTGCTCCTTAGCCTTCACCCTCTGGAATGTCACCGAGATTTCAATAACATGACAAAATAATAATGTCATATCTTGGGGAATGCTTACAAATATCCTCTCAAGCCTAGGATCCTGCGAGGTTAGTCAAGGTTGAACTAACAAACTCCATAGCTAGTGATCAAAGTATAAATGATCTATGACATGACAAAGGAATTGGAGGTCTGATCGAATGTGGTGCATGCCAAATCTATGCTCATAAGGTAGCTCGTCAACCTTATATAGTAGACAACGATTATGTGTTTTAAACAAAAGATTATAATGAATAACATGTGCATCAAATATGTCAAAAAACTAGAATAATCAAAACATCACTATAATATTACCTCTCTCGTCTAGTGGTTAGGTTGCAATAAATAGGAGGTGCAAACACCCCCACCAATCCATCTATGGATATGGATATTTTCACAAGGTCAAGGATGCGTTCATCCTCACTACCCAACATAGCAATTACATGCTCATCTATTGCCCCATGGAAGAACAATTATCATGTTTGAGCAACCATGGCCCAGTATGTTCTTTGGTCATGATAGAGTTTTCTCCATTCGATCAATAGTGGGAAAATATTATATCTATTTTTTAAATCCATTCCATGAGGGGGAAAGGGACATCTCTAGTAGGAATAAGAGAGAAAGAAGCTTTTCCAGACATTTGAAGAAATAACCAAATTCCTACGGGAGGCAACAATGGGGATTTTTTTGCAATGGGTGAAAGGCTAACATAGCAATGAATATAATGAGGAACCATAAGATTGAATCACTTGAGAGGCTTGTACCCGTATAAAGTCACAGGGCCACCTATTAATTGTAGTGGGGGGATATGCATGGTACATAAAATAAAGCGACTTACTTTTAGACTTGGCGAAAAATTCCCCACTCTCTTTGGAGCAATAGGATTTTCACCAATGGAAACCATAAATTTCACCCCTAATTAGGTTAGATGATGGGTTTGTACTTGGTTATAGTGAGAAACACAAGAACTTCAGTTTTCTTCTCTTGCGCAACATTTGGCCCCATATGTGAACATGCACATTGGCCATCTAGTTAGGAGGTTGGCAGTCAAGTCATTGAAAATATCTCAGAAGATAAATAAAATAACTTTGAAGCAAAGGGGAAGAGTTGTCTCCCCTCCAACATGATATAACATCTATCCAAAGCGACACAAAACTATCATAGTAGAGTAGCAAACCACCTAGTAATTTGAGTTGATGAATAAGGCTATCTCTATAATACATCACATGAAGACTAATGTGTTGCACATATATAATATGGTGTGTTAGTGTGATGATCGTAAGGCATAAGCACTTAACATCCTCAACTTCAAAATAATGTAAGTGTAATTGACCCCTAGTAATATAGAAGTCAATAGTGTTGGTGATGTCTAGATTGGCGTATATTTGGACATATGCATGTTGGCTTTCTCCAACAACATCGAGTGGCACATCGGGAAAATGGGTAAAATATTTGCCCCTCATAAGTAGGCCAACGATTAAATAAATGTCTTCTTCTATGGATTGGTACCATTGATCGAAACCAACATTAAATGCATGTTTGTCATGATCCCAGTGATAAATCAACTCGAAATAACATAATGTTTCCCTTGAGGGATTTAGCCTCCTCAAAATACTCAAGGAGGCTAACATCCCTTGAAAGGAGGTGAGTCCCAACAGTAATCAAAAGAGGAAATAGATCCCTCTCTCGCTCTTCGAGCTTGCCAAACACATACAAAGTTATATGTATAGACTTATTGTTGTTGTGACTGTGTTTAATTCACATACAAACCTCACTATAAAAATATAATTCACATACAAACCTCACTAGGAAAATATAGATATAAAATGTATAGTTTGCACTAAATTACAGTTCTGAATATTAAATTAATTTTAATATTGGTGCATTAAAAATATGTAAAACACTTCGATGCTCCTCTTTTAACTAAGCACACAATGTTTGATGCGCCTTCTTTTGCAATGCATAGTCTATAGTGATATAAACATATGTGTCGATACCAATGTGCTCATATGAATACATGTACTATAAAAATCCATGCTTTCTTGAGAGCAAGACACATTCTCGCCAACGTAGTGCTCTAAGGATGTCAAATAGTACCATATACAATGCGTTGAGTCATCCATAAACACATTAATGCACTCAATAAATTGAAAAAACTTCAAAGAACACAATGTGCATCTAAAACATTGACAGGTGTAGTCATGGAGTTCGGTGTGTGTGGAATAATATGTAGCATCGGTTATAGTCGTCGAGTTCAGTGCACGTGGAATCATATGCATCATTACTACACAATGCTACCCGTCTTCGTCAATGCAGTACACACAGTAGGAGAAGTGGCATGACTATAGTAAAATGTGTCATCCACACATGCACCCCCTTCGTGAGGCATAAGAGTCTTGCATTTAGCAGTGCACGTTAAATAATACGTAACACCAAACCATGATGCTACTATGCCACGCTAGATAATTGCATATTGTAGGCACATACAAATCTATCAATTTGGTGTGCCATTATGAGATTGTAGCACTTCCGAGAAGGTACTAAGTGTTTTTAGATTGAGAGGAATTGATAATTCAATCAGGATTACTTAAGCGAGACTTAGATTCAAATCTAGTTGGCTGCTACTATAATTTTTAGGCTAGTGCTAATAGCTCACAAGCCAATGTCTAGCAGGAAACTTATGACTTAGCAAGAGTTGAGACGTCCCGAAGTCCATCAAAGTGGAACCTCTATCCCAGGGGGTGTCTACCCTTCTATCCTTATCACAATGGGCTAAAGTCCACTTTGTGGGAATTGAACTCGGGTGAGGAGGATAACAAACATGCTACCCAACCACCCGAGATAAGAACCCTGGACACTAAGTTATCCACTCATGGACCACCATCGCAAGACATACTTGCTTAAGTTTCTCGGTGCACGTGTATGGATATGTCACTCCGGTATTGATGCTCCATAACATCCCTTACCGCATCGAATATCATAATAAATATGTGTGCCGACCATTTTCAAATCGTGAGTGTGCTTCAAATGTCAAGGAACATCACACACAATGTGACATGTTAATACATTAATGTCTTGGAGTGCATCAATGTATAGAGGGATGTGCTAATTGCATTTTTTTCAAAAAAATGGGAACTTACAATCTAAATTGGAAAATGAAAATCATGAAAATATAAATTAAGGTGTAGTAAAGAAATTATGCTCTTGTCTCCTTTGCAGAGGCATGGTTGTCAAGAAAATTGCAAATTCAATTAAGGGGGTTTTGAAAATTTTGAAAACAAAAAGGAATTTGTTGTGGATGAAGATTACCAGTGAAATCCAACAATTCATAAGCATAGAATAATGGGGCACTCGTAGAGGGACAAAGAGCACTATTGCTTAAAAGGGTTGGAAACATTAGTGGATAGTAAAATTGAGAAATCAATTTTGTAATTTTTTTATTTCCTACAACAATGTCACTTGTATCTCGACGCACTAGTATGATTATAGATCATTGAAGGTTCAAACTCTCATCACATGGAGGGCAAGTGCCAAAGTACAACCTTAATGGACAAATAGAAACATAACCACCTATTTTATTTGCCTTCGTTGATGCCTTTGTTAATGGAAAGGCAATAGATGCTTTCACAAATAGAGTTTCAACTACACCCAAAAGGAAGGGCCTACAACCTAGTGCCTCACACATGTCCAAGATGAAAGATCATCTTTCCCTATCAAAAACTTTCTCATAATCTACTTTAATGAAGAGGGTGTTGAATTTGAACCACTTCGAGCCTTCCCAAACATCAGTGACATTGACTATGATGAATCACCCTTTGTGGAAGCTTGTCTATTATAGGTAAATTGTTTTAGACAATATGTGCTTTGCTCTCATAGGCAAGCTTTGCCCAATATTTTATATAATACATCTAGGAGCGTGATAAATCTCTAATTGGGGATAACATAACCTTTAAGCTCGAGGATGGAGTAGATAACTCCTTTGTCAATATCCCCCCACTAATGGGTGTTTTATGACTTCTTCATTATATACTTGATGTATATCTCGGTTGACAAAATCTCATGCGACATTTATAATTCACATGAAAAATTGTTTAATATATGTGACTTGTCCTTAGTCATATTTATCAAGGTGGTAATGAACTCATTTAGAGATAACAACTACTAGCACATCCTTGTTTAGTCTTACGAGAGTTTAGTTTTATAATTGACATCAAAATAGGTTTATCGTCAGTCATATTTACCAAGGTGATAATGAACTCATCCACATACAACAACTACTAGCACATCCTTGTTTAGTTCCATGAGAGTTTACTTTTTCAAGCCACCCTATGTTCTTTTGTAAGGTCATGCAATCGAAAGACCATTGTCTAGTGGGCAACAAACTATTTTCAATGTAGTCTTGTTGGACAAGCCTCCCATTGGGGGGCTTGAACACAAATTCTTTTTCCATGATTTCTTTTGAATTTAATGTAATTTTGATTGGCACTAGGTTCTCCTATAGCTTCGACTTTCAACAACATTAAAACAATGTTAAAGGTTGGCATCCTTGGCTTAAAGATCTTCTTTGAAAGGGTTGGATTGAAATTGTTGACTAACTTGATCAAGTTCATTCTTGATAAACTTATATTGTTTCTACGAAATTGAGGCAAGTTGTTGACCACAATCCCTCGAGAATGAGGTGGTTCAAGTGATGGTGTCCTCCCACGATTCAATCTAGTTGTATTCTTGTCTCAGCATTGGGATACGATACCTTGTTATTTCGAGACAATTTAGGTAGCCTTGAATTATTGAGAGGAATTTGGTAATGCATCTAACCTTAGTCATATGCATTCTAGTTGTGCCCTGACAAGTGGAAAGTAAATGAGTTGGTTTGATGCAATTAAATTTGATAATAGGAACACATTATTCCTAAACGAGTCATAAAAGGTTTAACGAGTAGAAATTGTCTTCATTTTGGACTAAAATCTAATAGTTTAAAAACTCTTAATTTCTATGCACCAATAAAACAATCCTTTGTTCTTTCAATTATATATAAAATAATTAATCAACCAAGATCATTAAATAAGAGAGTAAGGATGCATTTTTAAGGTAAATCCATAAAAACACTCCTCTTTTAAACAAAGACAAATGTCTCTTATTACACAAATAAAATTATCTTATACATCAATTTAACTTCTAACTAAATTGTTATCTTAATTAAAATTTTATAAATTTTATTATTAATATACGATAAAACATAAAAATAAAAAAATTATTTTCAAAATCTTGATGTAAAGACCTTATTTGCATGAAAAAAACTAAAACACTAATCCTTAGCTAAGCTCAAAGAAAGACCACAATCATTTTTATTTAATTTATTTCAAAGAAAAACCACAATCATTTTTATTTAATTTATTTTAAAACATCTTATGTGATATTGAACACTTGGACCTTAGGGTTACCATATTTTAGTTAGCTCTAAAAATATATAACAATATACTTGGACACGTATATTCTTAGGGGATGGTTTAAAAAAAACAATCAAAGTTTTTTCATGATTAAAGCCATTACAAGTTATGATTATTTAGGTCAACGTTATTTTTCATAACATATTTTTTCATGATTAAAGCCATTACAAGTTATCATTATTTAGGTCAACATGTATTTTTGATAACATATGTGATGTATTTGTTTTATTAAAATGGAATATTATTTATTTATTGTTTTTTTTTAATTTGTAATTTTACTTCTATAAGATAAAAAGGAAAATTATATTTTTTTTTAGATGCTCTCCAACATATATGTTAATTCTTTAGAAAGAGGCCATGTATGTCTTTAACAACTAAACATTTCCATATTAGCTTATTAGCTATTGGTTAATATATCCCACGTATATACTCATTGGACCAAAATAAATCTCATCTTGATATCTTTCCTTAGACACAATCTCAATATGACTCCTAATAAAAGAGAAACTTTTATTCCCCCTACCAATTACCGAGTGATCAACGCAATACTTATATATTGAATGTTGCTTGTACATATTTCTAAATTTGTTATTGAGGAGATAAGAAACATGAGATTGAGATTCTTATAGTCGTGGCCCAATGAGAAAATAGGTTTTGCTTTGGTGAAATGGAAGAGGATATCTCTTCTCAAAGATACGAGTTAATGGATAAAAGATTTACATTATTTTGTTAAATCTTTAATTGTAAAGTGTGTGTGGAGATTAATTTTTATAAGTGGTTGATAGAGCCAGGTGATGCCACAAAAACACATAGAGTGAGTTTCTATTGAGAACTGGGTTAGAAGGTCACTAAAGACTCATCACAACAGTTTAATAGTTTAGAAAGTTGCGGTATCAACCTTTCCTTTAATTGAAAGATGGCTAGTTTGGAAGGTGGGTAGAGGAAGTAAAATAGGGTTGGAAGAAGACCCAAGGGTTGGGAGTGGTGCAAATTATAGACTCCCCGAGAACCTTGTACAATCTCTAAGAAGAAAGGGCTCCTAGAAGCTATGTCAAGCAGTTGATTACGATCTAACAACAATATGGAGACAAGAGTGGAGGGGAATTGACTTAATAGGATTAGTGGGAAATGGAGTCATGGAATGGGATCAATACATATCTAACCTTTGCTCCAGTCATGTTAGATTAAGGATGAGGAAGCTGAGCTCATTTGGTTAGATAACACTACCATGGGAAGATACACACCAAAAATAGGGTACACGGGATTGTGTGAAGAACATCCAATGGAGGACACCATTTGGTGGTGGAAATATGTTTGGAAATTCAAATGCCCTTTGAAATCCAAATTCTTTACGTGGTCGACTTCAAACAATAGAGTATCAACTTGGGATATGTGTCAGAGGAGGGGTAAGAAAGAGCTCGAGAGGTGTCCACTATGTAAAGTAAATGAGTATAACACTTGTCATATGTCATTGTCATGTGTTTATACAAAATAATTCTAGCATGAAGTGGGGGCTTTCATAGGTATAAATGTGATTTACCCTGGTACAACAAAATAAAAGAGTATCAAGGGAGGGTGCAAYGTTTGGTAGGGGATCAAACAATGTAGTAGAATGATTGGCTCTCAAGCTAAACTTAATGTTTGTTGAAGAGTATGGAGTTAAAAAACTACAAGTCTTTGGGGACTCCCTATTGGTAATTATTTGGATGCAAGGTGTGTGTGTTTTGGAGAGTTTCACAATGAGGACTGCAAATGAAATATGTTTTTTTATTTGTCATGACAATATATATATATACAAAAAATACTAGAACAACAAGTAAGTAAGTTGTAAATTTAAGTAACATTGTTTACCTTAATTATGTATGCTTATATGTCAATTGATTGCAACTCGAGTGGTCGAGATGAAAGTTGTTATCCTCCCCTRCCTRTATTCAAATCCCACTTTGTGACTTGCTTCCTCTCTTTTTGAGGCAATTGTTGACTGTTGAGAATCSAATTTACCTTGGGTACGAAYGAGCTTAATAATCACTTTTCTAATTAAATAGCAAGGCAACTAAGGGTCTATGCATTAAATTGTTAACTCAAGGTTCTTTTTGAACTTGCGAGCTACCGTACAACATATATGTAGGTCACAATTCTTCTTTTAATAATTTGTTTTGTAGTTGTGATTTCAATAATTACTTTTACAGGTAGAGTGTAGATAGTTCACAAGTTTTGGCAAGGCTTTACAAACTTTGGAAAGGGAATGACAATCACACTTGCGGGAAAAAAAATGACTGAAGGTACTTGCAGGAAAGGAAGCTCATGCTTATTTAAAGGAAATTGATAAACTACTTGCTGAAAAGGAAATTAACTGGTTGTTGGAAATTAAATTAACTAAGTGTTGGAAATGAAATTAACTGGATTATAAAAATTAGAGCCTAATCCCCACCAAAATGATCACTACTTTCACTCAGAGCAACAAATGTAATTGTTTTGTTAAGCGCATTCTAGGAGTTGATGAAAACAATGCAAGTCCTTAATTACAATTTTGTTATACCAAATACAATCGAATATACCATGCTTAGGATAAAAGAATGTAATCTTTCAAGACAATGACTCTAGTCTGTAAAACAATTGAAACATGTAGATACTAGTCTTTCATAACTCTAGAAATGAGCACACCAAATGTGGATCAACTGCAATCAAGATTTTAAATAATAATCCAAGTATGTAAAGAAAACATAAATGATCTGAAGAAGAAAATGACTACACTTTAAAATGCAATACTCATAAATAACAATTCCTATTGAGATGTAACTTGCTCACAATGGAAACATGTAGGTAAAATAAGTTAACACACTATTCTAACCTAAACAAAATCTATTAATGATAAAAATCCTATATAATTAACTATTGCTACAACACTTGTTGTATCGGAGTGGGCCCTGCCTCCTCAAACAAAATGCTGGAAAATAATGCAACATATGCTAAATCACTTCACACACATGAATGTGTAAGAGCATTACTCAACTTGGGCAAATTCAATTAAACAACAATTCAAAATATAGTAAACAATATTGCAGCGTATCCTCTGCCTTCACAAGAGCAAGTGCTTCGCTCTTATAGCAACCCCTGGATTCTATACTATGATAAATATACTTAGACATGCTTGAGAACCAACAGTTCTCAAGTTGTCTTAACAACAATCAAAGTGTTACTTGTCTCTTTCACACTTTTATCACAAGTACTTCCAGGTTTATTGAATCGTAACTAGTCATTAGTTAAATTTAAACATAAAATACATATTCTACTTGTCCCGATTTGGAATCGCGTGACAACCAAAGTGAGTCACAGTTGGGTACCACTTACATTATATTATCGGCAAGATTCATTTCTCGTAAACCCATATTATGTTCCATGGTCCTTGTCATTATACCGTGCTTATCCTCCAGTTCCACAACTCCAAGGTAAGAGCTTGTTAGAGTCGTGGTTCCAAATGTTTTGCGACCCAATTGTAGTGTTTCTGTAGTGTTGGGTTTTTGTAGCTTTCTTGTAGATTCCCTACAGCTTGGATGCAACTTTCTTGTAGCTTACCCGCAACCTGGATGCAAGTTTCCATGCAGTGTATCTGCAACCCAATTGTGAGTTTCTTGTAGTGTATCCGCAACCTAGCTACAAGTTTCCTACAACGGACCTATAACATAAGAAACTCCAACATCCTTCCAACATTTGTAAGTACATAATCCACCCAATTTATCATTGTGCAAGATTTTACGCAAAATGAGGGGAATCCTGGAAACGCTTTGCCGACAAAGTATTGTTGACAATGATTGTCGTCAACAATTGTCGACCAACAGATTTGCGTCGCTTACAATGGCGTGTAATCTTTAAACGATAACTTATGACTCTTGGGTTTCTGCGAGGAAAGGGGAAGGGAAGGATAATGGCATGACTAAGGGTGACTCGATGTGGGACAAGAAAAGGCTGATAGGGTTAGGTGGGCTAGGTTATACAATAGGGGGAGACATTATGGAGGTCAAGGGATTCATGGATCGAGACTTCATGGAATAACTCATGGAAAGTGGTAAGTATGAGGGGGTTTGGTCCTGTTGTATAACCCGAAGGAACAACTCTTTAGATCTTGACAAAATGATCTCAAGGCTAGAAAATTGTTGTGGATGTGTGTTGAGGGAAAGACCCAAGTTTAACACTGAGCATCCACAACGTGTATGTTGGAGGCATCTCAAAATCAAGGGAACGGAGAAAGGGAAAGAAGGAAGATAGGGATAGGACTGACGAACGTGACGAGCGAGGATGTCTTGCATAGCAAGCACATGGTAGACAAGGGAGGGATTATTACAAAGGAAGGCAACTTAGTTCACCTGCAAGTCTGTTGTCCACCAAAATACATTTGGTCAATCAGTTAAAAATATACAGATAGCCTACCTTTTAATATCACCAATCATTGCTCCATCACTTTTGACCATAAGAAAGGAAAAAAGAAAAAAGAAGCAAAAGAAATAAAACCGAGGAAATGTGAAATCAACCCAAAACTAATCTAGCCCTTCCCAAAATTTATTAATATTATTATTCATTTTTTTATTTTTTTGTTTATTTATGTACAGAGGAAAGAAAACCATTAGCTTAGACTCAGGTCAGATGAAATTTAACATAAAGGAATGTGTCACCTGCTTTGCATGCGGGTCTTATGAGTTTGACAAATTCGTGCATGGAGGAACAACCAAAATGCCAACCAACAAATGTATACGGTGCAAAGAAATGATTAATCAATACCCAAAAGAAGCGATCACCAACCTCCAAGACATGCCAACCAACAGATGCTTTATATTTAATACAAAAAGTATCCATTGGATCAGATTTAAAATTTAGGGTTTGTACCTTAAAGGGATGATTCATGAATTCATCAAACAAATTAGTATCATCGTTATGGACCTTTCTATCAAGAACAGGGTTATCATGATGAAAAGAAAATCATAACATGGATTAAAAAACATAGGCATGTCCCTACAATAGTGACTATCATTGAAATAAAAAGTGCATCTAGGAGGGACATGCTCGATGGTGTCAGGTTCCTTATCCTGTTTTCTTTGAAACAAAGGATTAGCAAAAAAATTATATAGTTTAAGATCTTGATTGAATTCATGGATAATTTTGAAAGAGGATTCCTCACTTGCATTATTAAAGACATGTTGGTCAACATTATTTGACCACTCATTAGCATCATCAACAAATAAAAATGCATCATAAATTGGTTCGACATGATCGACCTCGGTTTCTTTATCTGTATAATCAAATTCGCCATCGCATGCGTGCGGATAAAAGGCTTGAAACAAAAGATGACTTTGGGATTGAGTTTTTCCACGAGGGTAACGAGGGGTGATGTTTGAGATGTGAGAGTTGGATTGGTCACTAAGCATCATGATATAATCATAATCCTCTACACATCCAAGCTCTTTACCACAAGTATTTGTTTCATTATAATTAGGCCCTGAGAGGGAGGGCTCCCGAGATATATTCCCAACATGATTTGAAGATTAAGACTCGAGAAAGAACATGTGATCTTGTAAGATCTTAATGACGAGGGTTAAAGAAGAAAACTCCTTATGTGAATGATAAACGCCAAAGGAGTAACCTGTTCTACGGATTTGCTCTTCGAAGTTGAGGCAAGTGGATAGGGCTAGCTCTAGGTTTTGAATGTTCTTTTCTTCCAACCGCCATCGGTAAAGAGGAGGTAGAAGTTTGTAGTAATGCAACAGAGCAACCAAGTTGGTGGGGCGAATGGGAGTAGGAATTAAATTGTATAACTTGATAAACTGAAGATTAGAAGTAAGAATGCTCTCATTATCCTTCATGTGTAATTGATTAAACCTCTTAAGATGTTCGTAAGGACTATCTAAACACCCAAAGGTAGAAGTAAACTAGTGAGAAAGTTCAGACTAGGTAGAGATGCATCCATCAGGAAGGTTGGAAAGTAAGGATGTGGCATTGCCCTTAAGGGAATTCATAAACAACAACATGCAACTATCATTATTATTTACTCAGAGAATGGTGTAAGCATTCGAAAATGCATGAAGATTTTCAATCACTTTAACAGTTCTATCGCCATGGAAAAGAGCCAAATGATTCTTGAATTTGTGAAGTAAAGGGTTCACCAGGTGAGTGAACTTCAAGGGAGTGGGTACAAACCAAGGGGAATTGTTTAGGTCTTCTTCAAACTCAAATAGTCCATACTTGCGAACGACTTTGCCAGGGTTAGTAGCTGAAACTACAAGGTTACAACCACCGAACAAACTTCCAATTGGTTGAGGCATTGAGGTCTAGAAGAGTAAAATTGAAAGAATTAAAACAAAACTAGGAACGAACCATTGAACAGTTCTCCTCAGTATGGTCACCAAAAATATGTTGACGTTGAAGGACTAGAGAGTCTCCAACATCAACATTTTCAACCGCTCGTGGGGCTAGGCGAGAAGAGACGGGAATGTTACCCTAGGCTTTAAGCCCCAGACAGGAAAGCACATTGAACTCTAGGCCAATTTTCCCTTAACCTATATTCCAAGCATGAATTCACTTGCCTTGTAATTTAACTTTTTAACAATATTTATTTTTATGCAATTTTATGATTTTTTACTTCTAGGTGGAGTTTATACGATTGAAGTAACAAAATTTAAATCTAATAAGTAAATGCAATAAATAAAAACAAACGTTTAGTTGTATTTGTTTAGCAAAAACAATTTTTTTTTGGAAAAGATTAACCTAAGATTAATTAAGAGGTTAATTTAATAAACAAAAGTTAATAACTACCAAATAAATATCAAACATTAATTGATAAAGTAGAGTACAAATTGTTACTTTAACATCCATTTAATTAAAACAAAATTAATTAGAAAAATAAAAATAAAAACAAAAGCTATACCTTGAAAACGACTAAAAGAACGGAATATATATATATATATATATACATCCAGTAACCATAGTGCATTAAGTTATTTTGAAGTTATGTAATTTTTTTATATTCTGAATTCAAGGTATTAAATCAACAAAGATGAGAAAAACTGAGGATTTTAAAGAAAACTCAAAGAGATAGTTCATAGTGACAAAAAATGATTTCCATTAAAAGGCTTCCCATACAAATTCATAAATTTATGAAATCTACAAGTCTCTACGTAGACTAGGGCCACGTATATGGTCTTTAGCCCCTTTAGACACATTGTACAAGAAAAATACCAAGAGCAAAAAAGGAGGAAAGAAAGTTCACCTAGAAGTGGAATGGAGCCATGAAGGTGAATCACAAGGAGAAAACCTGCATATAGAAACCGATTAGCACCGAATAAAATCGAGCCTTAATACAACAAACTAACAAGTAAATCTTTACCTTATGAAGGCCAACAAGCTCATCCTCACTTATCCTTTTCGTTGCTTCACAAGACCCCCTGTTGCCGACGATTTCGTCAATCTCTGTTGAAGATGTAAAAGAAGAATGGAATGTAACAATCGTCACAACACTCCAAGCATGCCTCTCTTTGAAATTTTTTGCCAAAGTTCTCTCTCATAAATTTATTTCTCTAATAATATCTCCTTCAGAATTTTTTTGTCTTCATAAGAGTGCTTTTCATGGCAGGTTGTGCGTTGCTCCCTTTATGGCATTGGGCGGACCATTCCTTCAGTTATCCGTTCCATAGTCGAACTCCAACCCTCCATAACATATTACTTTAAACAAAACTAATTTGTTTTATCATTCCCTTATCATTTGTGTTCTCCTCAATAGTTTTTATAATTATTTCCCATCGGTTGTTTTATATATAGTCCGATGCGGATACAGTTAACTCTAATACCGATAATCGCAATTAATCCTGAGGTTATAACAAAAAAAACTGGTGAAGATAAAGACCGATGACAATAATGCAGAAGATGATGCAGAAGAGGGAGTTGGCAACTCAAAATCTAGGGAACCCGACTTTCTTTTCTTACTTGTCAATGTTAATTGTTCTCGCAGGGAAACAGGTTGAGTAGTCAATGGACCTTTGTTGGAGGAGCTAACCCTTGATGATTCGACAGCATCAGCTAGATCACATAACATTGCACTTAAAGTACCCACAGGAGTGGCAGGTGAAGGTAACGTACGACCAACACTTGATACATCTAATGGGCGAGCTTCTGTTTCTTTAGATTTGTCTGTAATGCACTCAACAAATGAAGTCTGGCAATTAGATGGGTTTTTCTTTTGCATGCTACTCTTGCATTTTCATATAAGTTCAATTCATTCAAATCCCACTGAAGAATCAACCAATGATTGGATTGTTTTACTAGATCTGTTATTAGATTCACTTGCAAAGGATGTGCTTCTTTTGGTGTCAATTGAAAAAGAAGGTGCATCTTTGGTAACAATTCCAAATGTTTCTTTATTGCAGTTGTCAATGCACTTATCTTCATTATCTTTGTTAATGTCTTCACTCCAATGAACTGATGACAACGTGCTTTCCTCATCAGATGATTAATTCCTCGTTTCCAAAGTGAAGGCCTCTTTCCTCGAAACCCAAAGGAGGGAAAACTTGATAAATCTCAGAACGATATCTCGATGTTCAATTGCATTGGAGAGGTTGTCCCGATTACACCCTTGAGCTTTTGCTTCAATTTAAGAAGTTGATCTCTCTGCTCTGTTGCAGTCTCTCTACCCCCCTCCGAACTTGTGCCAATGGAGTCACACTATTCCAGGCAACCCAAATGTTTCAACTGCATGGAGTTGGATTTTATTGACTTTTACACTATGGTTGCCTAATTACAATAGTGTAAAGATTGCCAGCTCGATAAATCTCCTTTTGAATTAAGATACTTTGAAATTATTAGGTAAATCAATCTAAGCTTCTCTCATTTTGTCTACAATCATTTAAGTCTTTTTTATTATCAATGGGTTGTTGAAACCTCGGTTTTGTTGGTCCTGGACCCAAAATACTAGGCAGATTTTTGTTCTTTGTTTCAACATCAGAGTGTTCACCAATCTCCTCTATTGTTTGTCGATTTTGGTCGACAATATTTTCACCCTCTCTTGTAGGATGCATATTGCATGGTATTTGATTTCCTCCATATTTGTAGTATGACCTCGATGTGTGATGCCTCTCATTATTGCTTCCATGCTCACCTTCATCATAACCACTTTTGTTATCATATCTGAAAACTTGATGGTTGCCCATAAGAATATCCCTCTTGTCTCTAGAATTAATGTTTGACCTCTTCTTCGAGGAATAATTGTTTTCTGATCTCGAATGGGGAAGATCATTTCCCTGTTGTGCATTAGTATTATGTTGAAATGCAGTTTCAAATTATCGAGGCGTGTTCACAGAGGTTTGAGTTCTTCCTCCTGAATATCTCCTCTGATTACCATTTGAACGAGAATAACACTTTACTTCTATTGGCTTCTTATCATTGTTTGTTTCAGTCCCTAAACATTTTTCAGGGGAAATGTTCCCACCATTATCATCATGTGATTTTGGGAAATCATATCGTACATTAGTACGAGTTAAATGGGAACTTCATTTTCCTCTTCCATTTTGACCAGAGCTAAGCTCTCTTTGGGGTGAGACATCAACATGACTCAAATGTTCATCCTCACTGTTTGCTGGTTTTTCACAAACTGCAGAGTCCACAAGCCTTTCAGCATCATCGCCTTCTTTTTTGTGAAATCACTGGATCACCATGAAAATGGCCATCATAGGTAAGCCTTGGGTTACTGAGAAGTGTGTAAGAATTAGATGGTATGGCTCCAATGGTAGATGTTGCATCCAACAAATGGGATTGTTTCGTTTGAATTTGGTCCCTTGAATCCAACAGAGGAGTATCATGACTATGACCTGCTGCGAATTTAGAAAACGGATCAGCCATTGGGTCTAAAGACTCTTGGTGTGCCCTATCCGCAATTGTAAGACTTGGGGTGCTCATTGGTCCAGTTGCATAATGACCAAGCTTTCAAAATATGAAAGTAGTAAACAAACTTAAGAGATCACGGGTTTGATGGGGAAGCCAGACTTTATTATCAAGTAAATTTCCACATGTGATCTGTAGTATGCCTGTAAATTGGATATGATAATCCTCATAAAATTCCAACATATTTTGGATCTCGATAGACTCCAAACTGACTTCAGTTGCTAACCTCATTAAGCTTGGAAAATGCACCAACAATTGGGTTTGCAAAGGCAACCCTTCTAAAAATTGTATTTGGTACTTCATACCAAATGGTGTAAACCTATCATGTTCACAAGTTATAACATATTGGTCAGTACGCACATGATTCAACATTCCATTAACCTTCAAATTGCTTGCCTTAATTGCTCCTTCTATAGCCTTTTGGTACTTTGACCTTTCCAGAATCATAAAAATGTTCTTGCATGATATGATATCCAAAGGCATGTTCCTTGTAGCAACAATTTAGTGGGAGCAAGCACAATTTTTCTCAAGATTTTACAGAAAATGAAGGGAAGCCTGGAAATGCTTTGCCGACTAAGTACTGTTGACAATAATCGTCGTCAACAAAGTTGACATATCAACTACCCCCATCGGGGCCCACAAACCTTTTGGCATTTCATCTTTTGAGGTTAGAGTTTTCTCATTTATGCTTTATGCTAAAAAGGCCTTTGGAGCCTCATTGTAATTAGCTTCTTGTGAATGAGCGTAGCCGACACATATTTCTTTGTACAGATAAGTTATCACCATTCTAGATAGCTTGTGTGCTTTGCATTTTAAAGTCTTTTGTATTCCAAACAATCATTAATAGAATATAAGATTTACTATATTGTTGTGCTCCTTGCAATATCATTGTGTATTTCCTTGTTATATMTTTGTTATAGTTATGTCTTCCTGTCATTCTCAAAATAATCTGAATCAGTGGTATCACAACAATCTACTCCTTGTTGTTCTTAGTGCATGTCCTCGATGAGGTTGGGGTATAGGGAGTTGGGTCTCAAGCTTGTTTCTCTTGAAAGAAGAAAAGAAGGATGATGGAGCAGGAGATCATATTAAACTATTGCTCGAGGAAGCCCTCATGCGATAGAGGAACAAGATGATGGATAATTCCCCCCATATCCTTCTACGACTACGAGCAGCAATAGAGGCACCTTCAACAAGCGGTCACTTTGAAGGTGTGATGCCCTTTAAGATACAAGTGAACTTTGATATTCCTTTATTTGAAGGCCAAATAGATGTCGACACTTTGGAAAAATGGTTAAGTCTACTAGAGGGTTATTTCTCTGTCTAAAATTTTTCCAATAGTGAAAATATCACCTTTGCACTCCTTAAGGCCCTTCCCCATGTTAAATATTGGTTGGAAACTTATAGTGAGAAACATGTCGAAGACGAGTCTGCAATTTCGAGGACAGGACCCATTTGGGTGGCTTTTCTTCATGCCCTTGAGGATAAATAATTCTTATATTGGAAACTATGACGACCAATACACGAGATGGACTACTATGCGCCAGGAGAGAGATTAGACGTCAACGGAGTACACCAACATCTTCCATACCTTCTACATAAAGCTTGGTATTAAATAGTTTGAGCGACACGTGGTTTTGAAGTACCGCAGTGGCCTAAACAAGTACATCCAAACATATATGGAGTTCTTAGACATCTCTTCACTAGGTGTTACTTACCAATATGTTGTTAAGATCGAGCATAAGTTTAAGCAAAAGAATAAGGGAGATTTTAGTTCTGTAAACCCATCGCAGCAAAAGCTTGGTAAGGGTGGCCCTGACTCTTGGGGCAATGACAGCCAATCCTAGGAAAACCAGTCAAAGCCACCAAGAAATAAGGACAGTGGAAAGTTTAAGAAGGACACTGGAAAGTGCTGCAAGTTCCACAAAATCCCTTAGCATAATACTGATGAATGTGACTCCAAACAAATATTGTTGGATTAGACAAAAGCCTCAGATTCAAATGTTGACTAGACTCTGATTCAGAACTAGAAAAAGGAAAATGGATCATTGACGTAGAACCTAGTGTCACCATCACTACCACAAAGGTTCAATGAGAGGAACTAGGGGAAACTGAAGAAGGGTAGTGCCTCTTCGACTCGCATATGTGGGTGAATGGAACCTCAGTCCATTTCATTGTTGACATTGGTAGCATGAATAACCTAATCTCAATAGAGGTTGTCAATAGATTGAACCTGACAACGATGTTGCATCCTCAACCATACATTATCAATTGGATTAGCCAGGGATGTGACATTCGCGTCCGCCAACAATGTTGCCTGCACTACGACATCAAACCCTTCAAAGACGAGATATCGTGTGATGTTTCCCCCCTTGAAGTTTGTGATGTTTTGTTAGGACAACCACATATGTGGAAGTGTCATGTTGTTTGTGAATCTAGGCCATCTAGTGTCATTATTACTTTGGGAGATCAACTCTACAGGGTATCAGAGGCAGTCCCAACTCCTACGGTCTCTTTTATCTCCACAAAGCATTGCAGAAAGTTGGTCTCTTAGATCGAGAGTTTAGTCCTATTTATGGTGCAGTCACAAGGTGAATGAAAGGTCACTACACCCACCAAAATCTCTACACGAGGTCTCTCTACACAACAACAATAGGTAGACAAGATAGTAGAAGAGCACAAAGACATATTTTCCTCGCTTATTGGGGTGCCTTTGTACCCTTAGGTAAAGCACTCAATTGATTTGACACATGGTGTTCCTCTGCCCTGTTAATATTATGGTAGCTGCGAGAGGTATTTACCTCCACGTGTGAACCTGACGAGAATAGAAGACTCTAGGAAGCAAGAGAAACCCTAATGAGTTGGCTAATAACCCTAGAAGCCTTGTTGGCTCAAGACTATCATTTACATTAGGTTATTAGCCTCCAAGAGAAGAAGTCAGCCAGAAATAATAATAATATACTGAACAGACAGTTATCTAGAAGGAGAAGTCGGCCCCAACAAAACTGGCAGAACCACTATAAATACAAGGTGCCAGTTCTCATTTGTAGCATCTCAGAATTGCAGTTCCTAGTTTGGTGCGCACTGCAGTTGCAGTCTTGTGCGCAGGTTTGGAGGAGAGTTGCTGGTGCAGCTGCAGCAGCAACAAGTTTTTAGTATTGGCTTGAATATCTCTTGGCTAGGGTTTGGGACTATCTGATCAGTCTTTTGTGTTGCGCTATCCCTGGAGAGAGGTGCGCTACCCTTTGTTTGGCTATCTAGCCTAGGGTTTGCTTCCGGAGGAATTCTCAGTCAAGG